>SSNR01000946.1:27176-38955 GCA_006937965.1 Callopanchax toddi
GGGGGGGGGGGCTGAGCAGTCGCTTCATTCACTCTGTTGAGTAGGAGAATGTTTTCAGGGTCACCAGATAAGATAACAGAATGTGTTTGGAGCAGGCAGTCCTGTTTGTTACAGCTGCCTTAAATGTCCGTCACTGGCTTCATCCCGTCCAAATTTGAAAACCTGGCCAGTCCCATCTGATCCGTGTAGTTCGACACATCGATCGTAATTCACTCCGCGCCAGAGTTCGTTCGCAGACAGTCCTACGAGACAACTCAGTCCTCGCGAGTGTTTCAGTGTTCAAAGCACGCATCAGCCCCCTTTGAAGCACAGGAATCCTGTCAATTGCACCTGTTAGCTCCGTTGTTTTCCGATAAACCAGGTCCATGCAGATTCCAATGAGCGTGCACCTGATCATCATTAATCCAAAATTGTAGACCTCCAGAGACAGACTTGCAGGACCCGCAATCTGATCCATTACGAACCCCACAGCTCTTGTCTCAGTCAGCCGCGGAGTCCCCTCCTCCGTTTTGAGTGTAAAAAATTTTATCCATTTTGTTGGGAAGCCAGCAAACCAAAGCCATATCAAGAAAAATAAAAATATTTAACCAGAAGGAATGAGGAAAATGCTCAGAAGACAAAAACAGCTGCAGGAGGAACACACAAGGGAGAGAAGGAACAGTGCGACCGCTCTCAACAGAAGCCGGAAGAAGAAGGAACGTGTAAACGATAGCACTTCCTGCGCCAAATTGAATATTATACAATTCAGAATTTTGCATTGCTCTCATTATTCCAAAGCAAGATTGGCTAAAATATATCCTAACACAGATGCTAGTTGTGACAGATGTCAGAGCACTCCTGCTGATTTATCACACATGTTTTGGTTATGTCCTACATTTGCATCCTACTGGTCTACTATCTTCAGAATTCTGTCAGAGGCAGTGAATACTGATCTTCAGCCCAATGCAGCTATGGCACTATTTGGCACCACAGATAGAAGACATAAAACATTAAGGGAAAGTTATAAAAGCATAATTGCTTTTACAACATTACTCGCACGTAGAAGAATATTATTGCATTGGAAATCCAAAAACCCTCCCAAAGTATCTCAGTGGTTCAGTGACCTGACACAATTCATCCAACTGGAAAAGATAAAGTTTACTCTCAGGGGGTCTAGGGATAAATTCTTCACTGTCTGGGATCCTGTGTTAAAGTATTTCGATGAACTTAAATCTGTCCCCATTTTGTAATTAGCAGTCATCTCACGTTTGTTTTGAGTGAATGTCCATATGAACTTTGATTTGTTCAGTGATGGCGAGTTGTGATGTATAAGTGAGTATCTTTGTGTGTATACCTGTGTATATGTATATTTTTATGTATACATGTGTATGTGTGTGCCCCTCTTTGGGGGGGGGGGGGATCATTATGCTTATTAATATTTTTTTACTTTTCTTCCCCTTTTTTATTTCAAATTGTTTCTAGATATTGTGTCCTACATGTTAATTTGGGGTGGGGGAGGGGTTGTTTTATTATTATAATTATTATTTTTTTTAAAAGCATTGGGATTTTTCCATATGTATCTCTATGTAATGTGTTGCTGATGCTTATTAAAAAAATGTATTTAAAAAAAAAAGTTTAAATGGGTCACAAGACTTTGGACTCTAATATTTGGAAGAATTGTGTTGATAGCTTTTACCGTTTTCCCAAAATCGCGAGAGAAGTTTGATGAAGAAATCAGAGTCTGACAGAAAAAATCCTCTCCTTTTACATGTAAAATTACAGGATTTTAGGGGGGTTCTGGACCTTTGAGGGTCATTTCTGAGAAAACCGTAGGTTCTACAGAAAAATGATTCAGGTTTAAATGAAGCAGACAAAAAAAGCTGCCAAATGAGATAAAAATCATGGCTGTACTCCAAACGGTTTGGGATATACACTACGTTGTTTGTGACTGCCAGTAGCACACCCTCTCAAAGTTTCTTCAGGAACTTTTCTAGTTACTTTTTAAACTTTTATTTATTTATTATGAGAAGTTAACAATCCGTCTTGTAACGCTGACTCGCGGTCTGCAGCTGGACCTGGCGGTCGAGCCTCGGTCGACAGACCCAGGAGGCATACGGGTCTGGGTGAATGAATCCCTCGCGGCCCGCGGCCGGTCAAGCCGCGCAATGCGAGGGTGAATCCGCGACTGGACCCCGCGGCGGCACCGGGTCATTCGCCGATCTAGACCCATATGCCTCCTGGGTCTGTCGGCAGAAATCTGACCATTGTTGTACACAAAAGTGATAAAATGCCAGCAAGTAGCACCAGGTTTGATCACTTTCAGAGCTCCAAACATTCAGCGATCAGCTGCGTTCAAGACGAGCTAGATGGATCAGTAGGAAATGAAAGAGTTTATAAAGAAGTTTCACAAAATGCAGCTGAATGATTCGAGCAAACGGCGGAACAGTGTCAGCCGGGTCAAGCTAGAGAAATTAAAAGTCACATATAGACCCCTTATCAGTCCACGTCACCACCTGCTCTACTGCGCATGTCTGAGGCAGAAAGCTTAGGCCGTCCTGTTTTTTAGTGCTGTCGGCTGTACAAACCGTATTGATAAAAACAACAAAATGCGCAAATTCTACAGATTTCCATCGACTCATACATCTTTCAAGGCAAATAAGAGACGTCTTTGGTTGCAAGCTATCAGAAGAAGCGACGGGAACTAGCAGAGCAGTAAAAATATGCAGCGACCACTTCATATCAGGTAAGCCTCGTCTAACTGAGCAAATCAGCACCATAGGTTTTATAAACTTAATTTTTTAGTCCCACATATATAAAAAGGTGATTAATTAATAGCTCAAGCTTATAAGCCAGCGTACCTTGGCTCATTTTTGCTCATTTGTGTAGCAAAACCTGTAGCTAACTGCTGAATGCTACAAGCTTAGCCTACTAGCTGAGCTGTGGCTACCATGACATGCTATCATGAATGTAAGTTAATATAATACACTTTATTTGTACAGGAGAGGCATTTGATGACAGTGAGAGTTCTGACGTTGTCCCGTCTATCTTCCTCTACTCAACCCGGGCTGGAGAAGATGCTAAATTAGATTGGTAAATATGATGACATCATGTGCTAACGTGCCTGACAGGCCTCTTCTCTGAATGAGTTAAAATCACCCTTTTTTCTCCTCTGCTTTTCACCAGAAGATTGTAGTTCTTTTGGGTTTTAGTTGTTCGATTTAATTTTTTAATTGTATTTTATCATACAGCTGATTTTATGTTTTTTGTTCCCCTTTTATTTCTTTTTAACGTTCATTTTGTTAGTCTAGGTTTAATGTTGCTCCAACTCAGAGACAAATCTTTAGTTTGTGAATCGACCTTTCACTGGAAATGAAACCTCTGATTTTGAAGCTCATTGAGACTTACTCCACACACATCTCAGATATGAGAGTTGGGATATCTGGGTGGTTTTTGTACTGAGTTAAAATGATGAGGTAATAAGCGTGTGTTTAACCAAGTAAACTAACAGCTTTCTTTGTACAACATGTTTTCTGTCTTCTTTGTGTTTCAGATATAAAAGGAAAAGATGAAGGGATGAAACCCCCAGCAGATGTACAGACAATCGGCATCAGCCTACACCCACTTCCCTCTCTTAAAATGACAGTGGGATGGAGCCTGATGCTGATCTTTGTACTGGTAAGAACCCTGACATAACCTGATCAACACTCTGTAAACCTCTTGTGGATTTTTATTAAGGAAAAACTCAGACAATGTTATTAACTTTCAATGTGTTTCTACTTCTAGATGTTATAATGTTAGTAATCTATGATGACAAAGGCCATCACTAATATGTGTAATCTGGTTATCATGTTTATATATTTGTTATGAATATTACTATGCTATGTAGCTATTATCTGTTAGTCAGAGTTTGAATGATCACTCAGAGAATTTTACTGCTGACTTTGACTAATTTCTTCTTCAGAAGCTCTGGTCCCAAAGGCTGTCCATGATGACCTCAGACACAAGTCCAGCCAGCTTCATACAGAGTGTGACAACCTGCGCGTGAACATCAACAAACTGACAGATGGTTCATGAGCTGCATTAACTAACATTTGCACGTCTTAGTTTAAAAAAAACAACCACTAAGTACTTTGATAAAATAGTCAACAACCAAGGATGCATTAAAATATTTTATTCATTTTAAACATCACTTATCAATTAACACAATTAGCAATATAAGTATGTCTATTGTCTAAGTATTTTGTTTTGTGAGGTGCACACTAGGGATGTGCCGATACCACTTTTTTCAAAACCGATCCGATACCGATACTTAAATCTGAGTACTCGCCAATACCAAGTACCGATACTTCTACCACACAAAAAAATGCAACAAATTGAAATACAGGTTTTATTTTTTTCTTCTCTGCTTTTTACAACAAATAACTGAGTTTGATAAAAAAAAAATATATATATTAATAAAAATGATCACAAAACTAAAATATATGGTGAAAAATAACCATTTTCTGTGATTTCACAGTGAAATTATTGCAGTTTTCCACATTTTAACCAAATAAAATGAACTACTTGGCACCATCTCCAGCTCTCAACCCACACTGTTCCTCTTTAGCTCAATAGCTCCCCCTAGTGTTCAATATAGGAAACTACAACATAAATCACAAGTCACAGACAGTAGTGATGTGACGTTCATGAACGAACCGAATCTTTTGAACGGCTCTTCACTGTGAACTAGGAGAACAGAGTCTTTGTAGAGAACCGTTCATTTTTTTGTGGGTGACTGTAAGCACTATGCATGCCTGCTTTGTATTCACTTTTTAATTTCATGGTGAAACAAACAAAAGCCTGTTAATGCAGGCAGGGGGTCTGAGGGTGAAAGGGAGGGGTGTGGAGAGGAGTTATTGTTGGGAAAGGGCTTGGGTGATGAATCGGTTGGAGGTGTGAACGGCTGTTTTTCAATAGGATGAGTTGAAACTTTGAAGATAACAAAAGAAGTCAAGCTGCCTTCATTGTCAAAGGTGCAGCTGTGCCAATGGGTGTGGCTGTCAGTTGCGAACAGACCACTTATCAGTGTTAATTGGTCCCATCACTAACAGACAGTAAAGCCACTGGTATCGGTTCCTGGTATCGGGTAACTTTAACCAATACTGATACCCGGTATCGGCCCATCCCTAGTGCACACTGTGATTTGAAGAACCTGTGTTCAAACGTTGGAGTGATTATCAAGAACAGTTAAAATAAAAGTTTCAAAGTGCTTTCTCTTTGGCTCATCTTTTTTACACCTTTCTCAATCTGGCTGGCTTCACCTCTCTTCTGGATGTGAGAAGCCACTGGTTTATCCCTGATGAGGTTCAAGCTACTCTGTCTTTCTGTACCTGACCCACAGCTCCACTTACAGGATCAGTCACAGCATGGCTACAGCATGACCCCAAGCTGACAGAAAAAGGAAGATTGGTGTTAAAAGTTCAGCAATATGTTAGACACATTTGTTTGAATTAAAAAAATATATACCGGTATTCCAGATGCAGCACTGAATAAATTCAGCATTTGTGAAATGTTAAAGCAGCACTGAGCAACTTTTAACCAGTAGGGGGCACTAGGAGGCTACAATTGAAAGTTTCACTTTAACGGTCGTAAATCATCTCACGCCTGAAATATTTCCAGCCCATTCTGCGACAGCTTTCAGCTAATAATTTCACGGATTTATTTACCTGTGAGGTGTTGTAGAGGAAGGCTTTGATTATCAGGTCGGACGGTGTAGGAGAGATTAACATAGGCGTAGCAGCTGGATGACATCGGCTGGTTCAGCCTCGGGTCTGCGTGTCAGCTAAGCCGCAGCTGGAGGTACTGAGCCGGTGAAGAGCGCGTGGAGCCTCCGCTGTTCTGTCCGGGATGCGAATATCCTTTTTCTAGGTGATATCAACCATGGTTGATATCACCTAGAAAAAAAGGATATCTGCATCCGGGCCACTTCATAATCATCCCCCTCTCTAGTTTGTTGTTTTTATCTTCCGGCATCACCTTGCTCTAGTCAGCTCGCAGAGAGATTCAGGTCTCGTCAGGTTCGGGCTGAATTATTTATAGATTTATTTATCTGTGAGGTGGTGTTGAGAAAATCTTTCAGAACATTATTTTCTACTATATTTTAACATCTGGTTAATAATCAGACTGCTTAAACTTTGAAATACTTGCTGAAACAATTCCTCCTCGGCAGAAGTCCTCCCCCTAGCGTTCTTAGACCTGTTCTGCCGTAAAGCAAAAAGTGACATCATCGGCCGAGGTACGGGCCGGGACTGAAAACTGTCTAGTGCGGTATCTGGCCAGTAGAGGGGTGCAGAGTGCTGTCAAACATTAAACTGGTCAAGTTTCTAACTAAATAATCATTGAGATCAATTTTAATGCTCTAACTTAAAGTGTTAAAAACTGTCCAGTGCTGCTTTAACAATAAAAACAGTCACTAAAGAAGAGGTTATTTAGCTATGGAAATCATGCTAATTTACAACATATTATTAATTACCTACCCAGCCATGCAGGTGCAGTTCTTGGTCAGAATGCAGGTGTTTTTCTTGTTAACAATGACTCAGACTTTGTACATCTCGGTCTTCATCCCGACAGCTCCTCAGTCTTCATAGCCACAAAGCTGTCAGTGTTATAATCATACAGTAATACGTCCTGAACATGACTGTCAGTTATTTAGCTGCAGGTATCCGGGGTTTAGTAGGATTTCAGGCTCTCCCAGAAGGCTTGGTGTGTGATCAGGTAAGAGTCGATGTCCGTCCACTGAAGTCTGGCTCATTATTTTTCGTCATGAATCCACTCACCTGCCTGTAACGTTTATGGGTCGTTAAGACGTGTCCCACTGACTACTGCCAATTTAGCACCGTGCCTAGTTTTATTGCTAGGTGATAAACAGTTTTAAAACGCCGACAACATCGCTAGCAAACAATGCAACCACAAGCTAATAACCGCAAATAAGGCAGAGCGGAGCAAGCCAGCTCTTGTTTCTGCATCAGCGATGCGCGTGCATCTGCTTTGTTTATAAACAAATAATCCCTCTATAAGGACAGCGCTGGTATGACATGACAATATGCATTTACGTTTAACCCCGCCTGCCGAGTGAGGGTCCGACAGCTGATGGAACTACTCAACTGAAATAGAGGACCCGTACCGGTCTACGAGGATCCGATCCTGCCATGGAAACATGGCGAGCTGTCCTGCACCCTGGGGGGTATCATCCCCTGGCTGAGGGGACTTCTGACCAGATTCACAGGTTAATGCTGCTCTGAGTGGGGCCCAAGGCCAAAACGGATCTTTACATTGCCATCCCTTTTTAGATTACTTTATTATTCACATAGAATTCTGTACCGGTAATTATTTTAAAAACAAATAGCAGCTGGTGGTAGCACACCTGGTTCAGTGTGCAACACTTGTGTCATGATTATCATAATATCTCTGCTATACTGTATTAATAAATCAATGGAACACTGGTGGCTATATAAAAAGTTTATAAAGTAATTTTAACATAAACTATTATTTTAATTTTCAAATTTTTTTATATAAACACAACACTGTGGAAAAAAGGATTTTCACTTCACAATAAGGTCTAAACACAATTAAAACCCTAAAAATAAGTTACTTTAAGATGAGTCAAAATAGTTTGAATTAGGATGCATTAAGTTAGATTTAATCATGTCATGAAATGTTAATCAAAATGTAAGAATACATTATTTAAAATCTAAATGCATTTAAAAACACATCAATGTTAAGATGAGGGCAGTAACTATGGATATTAATGTAGTTTCTACTTGTTAGGGTTAGGAGAGTTTACCCTGAGCAGGTCCCAGATGTTTCTCTCGGGTTCAACGCTCAGACCCAGTTTGCTCTCAGTGCATCCAGTGTCACAGGGAGGTAAAACTGATGAGTCATCAGCTGCCTTCTCAGGCTCTGGCTTCAGGTCAGCTTTAAAAGCAAATAGTAGAGAAAAAGTTTATCATATAAATAAAAAAACATGTTGATAAAAGTTGTTATTCATCTTATTATCTTACCGTTTTGGACCGCGTGCGTCGGTGGACTTGCTAAGCGACGGCCTCCTGAACTACGAGTCCAGTACTGCAGCTGCAGTAGACTCTGCCTGATGTCACAACCGTTGAGTCTGAGCAGAGAGTCGACGTCTGACGGGTTGGTCCTGACGTCCTCAGCCAGACACAGCAGCTGCAGGTAGCTGCCCACATTCAACTGCAGCGAGATCAAAATGCATCAAATTACCTTTTGAAACATATAAAATCAATCATCGTTAAACAACTTATTCACATAAATAATCTAAAATAAATTCAGGAATTCTCCACTTACAAGTGAAGGTGTTTTGAAGTGAATCTCTTCAAAACTTCCATCAAACATGGTGCTGAAAGCAGGATCTGGAACATAAAACGAGTCATAAACGTTTTATTTACACAGATCAAAGTGTGAGACTGTCTGTCCACTCAGACTAACCACTGGTAGTGAGGATGACCGGCCTCTTGGTAGTGCTCATAAATGTCTTGATGGCAGCGAGAAACCCAGAGTCCTCTTCAAAAACAATATCCACTTCTTCAAACAGGATAAGAGACGTGGCTGTCTTCTTGTTCTGTTCTTCGTTACACTTCTTTTTAGTGGAGCTGGTCGACGGAGATTTCACTGAGACAACTTTATTTTTGACGCCACTCTCATTTCCTTTTATGATGTTCTTGGAAGGAGCTGTGGGAGCTAAAGAAAGGAAACGTCTGACCATTTGTTAAAGATGTGCATAATTAACAGAGATGATGTGTTTTTACCTGTATCCTCATTTTTTGTAGTTTTCAGTGACACTTTATTGGCGGGTTGACTCATTTTGAAGAACTTGGCTAAAGAATTTGGAGCCAGACCTCCTTTTTTAACACCTCTTGGAGATTGAGGAGCTTTCCTGGGAGAGGAAACCACTTTACGGGGAGAGTTAAGCTTTCCTAAAAGATGAAGAATTCTTAAATTAATAAACAAATAAGTTAAATGCCGATTGCAGTTCTGTTTAGGCAGATATTAGTGTTTGTACTTACGAGGAGAAGAACCAAGTCTGGCAGAGCTGCTGCTTGTTCCGTAGCTGTTAAAGTAGGAGGGTTTGTAGGTGTTGACCCCCTGACTGTCCACCTGGTGGGACTGAGTCGCTTCCTTCAGTTGGGACAAAATGAGACGGCCACTTCTCTGAGAGGACGCGTTCACCTCAAACACCTTGTGAAGATAAAATGAGAGATGAGGATAAGGATATTAATAATATATCAGTTGTTGAAGCAAAATATTTTCATCTGACGGAAAATCATCCGCTCGCGGGGGTGTGTGTGGTGTGGTGTGGTGTGTGTTTGTATAGGTAGTAAGCACAGCTCTGCTCGAGACCGGCAGGTCCAAACGGACTTCTGTCCAGGTGGAGGAAGCATGTAATAAAATACGCTAAATCAGTGTAATATTATAAATAATTATTCATTATTTTCTTAAAAGAAAAATAACACCTAATTTTGATGCATGCTTAGACTGGGGTTTGAACCTAGGACTCCAGTATGAAACGCGGTTGCTTTACCACTAGACCACAGTTCTTTACTCTCTCTCACTCTGCTTTTTCTTGGTGTCACTCATTTTTTCTCCTACTTTCTACGTTTGTGTGTGAGAAGGAGGCTGATTTGCGGGTCTAATAACGTAAATAACCATAATAACACTTTGCTGAGCTGAAAGAGGAACTTCTCTTCTTTCAAAAACTGTTTGAACTTTTTTTTAGCACAAACCATTGTGGAGTGCAGAAATGCGTCGAAGGCTGTGACAGTGTCTAATTTTGTGGAACGTGTGAAAACTGAAAAGTAATGAAAATAAGGGACAATCCTGCACAAAACAGGACATCTGGTCACCCTAACCGCTAGCGTACATCCTGGACTGAGAGGCTCGTTCTGGACTGGTCTATCCAGATCATGCCTCCTTCACCTGAACACGCTCTTCACACAGCAGCACCTTGTTCCACT
This sequence comes from Callopanchax toddi, assembly GCA_006937965.1. NCBI lineage: Eukaryota > Metazoa > Chordata > Actinopteri > Cyprinodontiformes > Nothobranchiidae > Callopanchax > Callopanchax toddi. The sequence goes on from SSNR01000946.1 coordinate 37,166, forward strand.
GGGGTGCTGTAGTTTTATTGGTGGGGACTAGGACTGGATATCGTTAAATATTTTTCGATACTACTACTTTCACGATACCTGGTTTTCGATACCGGTACCTTAACAATACTTTTTTGATACCTATATGTATAATACTTAGAGAAAATAACAAGTACTTAAAGTTTTTTTTAATTAAACAAAACAAAACAAAAAAACACAGTTTATTGGCATATTTATGCATTTATTATTATTTATGTATCTCTTTCCTCTGGAACTAACTAAGGCTGTCATACAATCCATGTACTCTTTCTTTTGTTGTTTTGTTTCTGAAAGGGAAACTGAATATCCAGATTTAAGAGTTATTTGGTTTTTGTTATGGAAAAACAATCAGAAATACAGGAAAAGGGATCCGTTTTCATTATTCCCTTTTTGCTAATAAAGAGTACACGGATTCAGGTCGACCAGAAACTAGTGTTACTCTGGAGGTGCCAGGATGGGGGCACAGAAAAAACTGAACCAGAGGAGGAAAACCCTCCACATTGTTGCTGATAACAGAGCCTATATGACAGGGATCGGCAACTGGCGGCCCGCGGGCCTAATCCGGCCCGCGACCCACGTGTGTCTGGCCCGCCACGTGTTTCCCGACTGTTTATTTATCTGAAGTGTTTCCCCGACTTAAATCGGCCCACAACCACGTGTCTACCAACGTTCTGTTTATTTACCTGAACCAGGTGTTTATCTGATCCATGTGTTTCCCTGAGTTCGTGTTTATTTCTGACTGAGTCATTGTGCATGTGGTCATGCCCTATCAGTAACATTTTAACACATAATGAAAATTTGGTCAGGGCTGGGGATCAAACCCAGACCCTCTTACTCTGAAGTCAGTGTCACTAACCACTAGACTACAGTGTCTGATAGGAAACCATTGAAGTTTTAATGCTTATAACTCTTCTTTTTCAGCCTTTTAAGGCTGACACATTGAGAAGAAGACTGAGTTACATTTATATTTCTCCTGGAAAACTCCTGGAAAAATGAATGTGGCCCTCAAAGGTTTTTAGTTGATGACCCCTGCTATATGATCTCTAATAAAAAGTAAATCCTCCTAAATAAAACAAGTACGTCTCGTGGCCTTGCAGATTTTTTAAATGCAATTAAAAAAACAGCGCATGTGTTCTGCGTCGTCCTGAGGAGGTTGCAGCTCTGACGCCTCAGCAGGTGAAAACGGAGCTGCGGGCTCTGAACAAACACGGTGTTCAGGTCAGATCTTTTTAATCTGCTGTTCTGACGGTCCGGTCGGTCTCGCTTCGTCTACCTCCGCTTCTCCAGACCCAGGTCGCGGCTCGCGTCTGACTTTTTTTTCTCGCTGTAACTGTTGAGAGGAGAGGGAGGGGCTGTGTGTGTCCCTCAGCCTGTGTGTGCGCCGATCAGAGCGGGGCTGGAGCGGCGCATTTAAAGGGACATTTTATTGTAAAAGTACCGAAACTAGTAGGGGTGCAACGGATCAGAAAGCTCACGGATCGGATCGGTTCACGGTTTTGAGTCACGGTTCGGATCAATTTTCGGATCAGCAAAATGAAAAAGAAAAGACAAAAAACTTTGCTCTCTCATTATTTTCTAAAACACTGAGCAACTTTTTTATGCTCAATCCTCATAAATACAAGCTGCATTTAACTCAAGATGTCAATCTGATGCTTCAATAAAGTTTTGAATCATATTAAAACAAATTAATGGGGGAGATAGACTCATATGCGCACCTCAGGGTCACAGACCTGCTTCTGTCAAACTAGCGGTCACAGCTGGGGGGGGGGGGG
>SSNR01000946.1:42078-52917 GCA_006937965.1 Callopanchax toddi
GGGGGGGGGGGGGGGGGGGGGGGGGTTACTAACATAACAAGAATTACTAAAGCCTGTCACAACTTCCCTCAGAAGCCCAGACAAATCAGATGAGATGAGCTCATTGATGGTTGATAAAGTTATCGGATGAATTTTGTCCAATTAAACATTTTTAACACTAAAACACACTGATCTGTCATCAGAGGTCTGTCTCCTTTAACTCTACAGCTGTTTTCTAAGGCTCACTCTGTTTTAATAGTTTTACTGTAGAAACCTTCTCATCTAACTCAAATAACTTTAAACTGATTTATTTCACCTGTAAAAAAGTGATTGTAGCATCCAGTTTATCAGTAATCTGCCTTAAACTTATTTTATTTCCCTACTGTTAATTTCAATATCCACATCATAGGACTCTTTCATCATGTTTTTGTTTAATAAAACTATTTTTTGAGGAATTGAACATTAGTATTAATGTAAGTCTCTGAAAACAAAGACAAACCTCTGATACAATCATTGACAGATCAATGTGTTTTTAGTGTTGATATTGTTCGATATGTTGAATTTTAAGCTGCCAGTTATTATGCTGAGAAACGCAGCTTGAGCGGCGCGCGCTGCCATATTCACGCTATTGAGAGGCGCGTGCACACTGAGTATGGAGGTGATCAGATAACGTCATCCATCCTTCAGCCAAAGTGAGGAGACATGGCAGAAAATAACCAACGGGCTGCTCAGACCGTCAAAAATAAACTGTTGTGCTGACTTCTAAGAGGTTTTTTTTTTTTTTTTTTACGTTGACTTATTTATTTATTTTGCTGAATGCTCGGAGGATCAAAGTAAAACGATGTTGGTCCAGCCCAGTGTCAGTGGACCCGCTGATCTCCTGGTTTAATGGACCAATCAGATCAAAGTATGAATTTAAAAACGTCTGGACCGTCAGTTCACCAGAGACCCAGATCTGCTGACGCGGAGCGTGGCCGGTGTTCTGCCCAAACTCTGCCAAGTTTTTGCCGTGGGTCCACGACTCGCTTGGCGGCGGCCCCTCCCAGCAGGACCAAGTCCGAACCACAGACTAGATGCGGTCCAGTTCGGGGGAGGAGGGGTTCCAGATGCTGAGCGTGTTGCGGGCCGCGGGAGCTTCTCAGGGGCAGACGCGCGTCTCCCCACAGCACCGGCTCGCTGCCGGGTGCTGTCGCTGGACCCGGTCCAGGTCCTGGATCTGCTGCGCGTCTGACTCCAAACAGAACCTGAGTCTGCCATTTGGTGATGACTGGCACAGACGCGCGACAATGGAATATTATTTGTAGATAATAATTTAGTTTAAAAAAAAATTTTTTTTAGACCAATAGGTGAAAATGAATAATTTCCCGCGGCACACCTGAAGATCTCCCACGGCACACTAGTGTGCCGCGGAACAGTGGTTGAAAAACACTGATTTATAGAACATATGGATACATTTCAACCCTTCATTTATCACCGTTTTTGACATCATTTGCAATAGGCCTACCGCACGTCCTGTTATCGCGATAACAATAAATTTTCGATATATTGTCCAGCCCTGCTCACAACCTTCATTATTCTCATGTATCTTTATTTACGAGCAAGCGAGCGAGCGAGAGAGAGAGAGAGAGAGAGAGAGATCTGATCTGACGGAACTTTTTTCTCTTTTGTCCCAATTGACGGAATTCCGTCCCCACGATGGATAACTTTAACCTCTGTAATATATGTAATGATTTAAATCTTCAGAGATGGTGTACTTGTACCTTGAAGCCCAGTTCTTGAGCACAAGCGTAGACTGCAGCAGTCTTTCCTACTCCGGTGGGTCCTGTGATCAGCATCGTGTTGCACAACAGGTCTTCTCCATCCTGGAAGTCCTCGTTTCCACAGTCCCAGTCTGAGTCTGAATACAAATAAAGATGTAATGAAGTCAAAATAAACAAAACCAATTAAAAAGAGATTTTTAAAAACTGTCTCACCATTGCTGCCTTCTTCTAGTTTCTTGTCCTTCTGATTTTTTCTCTCTTCTCTGTCTGCTCGTTGTTTCCACTCCTTCAGCCAGCTAAAAAATTTAATAAAAAGTAAACATGAATTCTAACAACAAAAACAAATATGAATACAGTAGCTTTTCTTCATGAATTAAACAGGGTATATGCAGGAATCTTGAAGTTAAATTCAATACCTTTTCAAGACGTTTTCAAGACCGTCTCAGTATTTTTTAATACCTAACCACCATTCTGGTTATGCAGCAGTGTTCACAGAGATTCTCTTCCGTCTTAACATTTCGGTGCGTTTGTAATACTCACCGGTAACACCAGAGCATACAGTACATTGTGCTTTTGAACTTCTGCACCGCCCGCCCTGGTGCTCTGAGAGAAGGATTACTAACGCACCCTTTGTTTCCTGTTCTTTTTTTTAAATAAAAATGACTAAATTCACACACGTTTACTATGTTTTTGGGACTCAAACTGTTGGACATCAAATTCAGATTTTTTCGTTCCAAAATTTAAGACTTTATAAAGCCATGATAAGACTTTTTAATACTTTATAAGGGTCTTGAATTTCCCAAAATTGATTTATCACCTTTTAATACTTTTCAAGACTTCGCGGATACCCTGTTAAAGGTTGATTTTTTTTTTCACCTAAAAAGCCTTTTTACTGCAGCAGTGTTGTCTACGATGTCACTGGAGCGCTGCGGCTGATATTTATCAGTCCATAACAAATCCTCCTTCGCCACATCTAAAAAAAACAAACAACAAACAGAAATAAACAAATAAATAAATAAAAGTAGGAGTTAGATTCAAGATAAACACCTGATTTCACTCTGCAGTATGCTTTCATGCCACTAGGTGGCAGCAGAAAACAAATTGTGAACAGAATGGAATCAGAAAAGCAGATTAATAAAATAAAGATGAGTCTTGTTTTGAATGTCTTCATGTCTCAGGAAAAAAATATTAGGTGTTACTAAATACAACTCAGCTGTACAGTTAACAGCTTAAAACACTTCACTGCAAACAATAAGCAGTAAAATGTGGAACAAAATGAAGAAAAAAGTAATATATCAAGATGAAAACTACCTCTAGACTAATCTGACCAACAAGAATTATGATTTATTAATAATAATAACGGTTTTTTAAGACATGCTGTGTTATGTAAGCCAACCACACCTGTCTTTACAGAGTCTTCCTCCACAATCAGGTCATCAATCACAACTACAGAATCGTCTCCAGATGGGATGGGAATTTTCTCCTCCTCCTCCAGTCTAGATCTCGGTCCTCGTCTCCTGCGAATTCCTCTTCTAGGTGGCTCCTGCTCAGCTTCAGAGACGTTCTCGCCTGGATGGTTTGATTTCATTTTTTTCGCCATTTTTACCACATTTTCCCTCTCATTATCCCTCCTTTTCCTCTTCCCTCCAACAGGTCCAGCTGGCAATGGAAGACGGGTCTTATCTTTGGTCACAGCTTCTGGCTCTGTTAAGTAAAAACAATGAATATTCAGGGAAATCCAAACACCTATTCAATAAAGTGAGAAGAAAATTAAGAACAAGAGATAGTTGTATAACCAGCTCTAAATGTGAGCTATAAGAACAATATAATAAATGTTTCTAACTTAAAATCACTTAACCAGTTTTTTAAAACTCTAACATACAACAAGCTCAAACCAGATGTTTTAAACTCCACACATCTGGTTTCCTGAAGCATTTATGTGTAAAACAGTTCATCAGACGCTAACCTGAAGCTGCGATCTGTTGCTGATGGTCGGCACGTCTCTTCAGGAAGCGAGTGAAGAACATCTGTGCAGGAAAGTGAGGGTTGGAGGTTCTGAACTCCTCCATCAGAAGCTGACGACTACTTTCAGAGATTTCAGGTCTCCAGCTCGAACCCTAGAAAACAACTTCACTTTAATGCTCCTCAGTAAACTACAACATTACCTAACATTATATATAGGATTTTATCATAGTAGGCCTGTTTGATTCCTACATAAAATTTTCAGCTTATAGCAAACAGCTATAAAAAGTGCTGATCCCAAACAAAACTACCTTTTGAGTAAAGTTCCTACAGGTTGGTGCTGTTTTCACACAGAGGAAACCACTGATAGGTGGAAGTAGGTTCAATGTTTGGCTCCTCATTTCTTTCAGGTGTCCCAAAAATGAAGACTCAGGCCATGACAGACTCCACAGAGGACAATCTGTTAATAAACACACACAAAATGTTTAGCTTAGTTTAAAATGTACCTTTAAGTTCCTTCAAACTACAGCAGCAGACCATACATTTACATAAAAAAGCAGCTTACCATCTGGTGGTTGTGCTGTGTGTGTGACTAGCTGAAAGGAGGAAGAGGAGACGGAGTACGCCTCTTTAGTAGCAGCTGTCTTTGCGATCTGTTTTCTAAAGGACTCAGGCAAACCGCTCTTTAAGAACTCCCTACGCGCTCTGAACTGCTCGTCATCCTGGGAGTTTTCTGAGCCCTCGTAGCTGCTCTCATCAAAGATGGAAATCACTGCCGACACCTTCCGAGCTGGCTTCTCTTGGCTTAGTGGGGACACTTTAGAGCCTGGAGCAAAAACAATAAACATGAATTAATTGACGTTATTCCAAAATAACTAGTAGATAGTGGAGTAAAAAACAACCTGGGAAAGTTCTTGTCTTATTGCCAGCTGGTGCGTTTTTGCCCAGAACATCATTCAGACTGCGTAAAGACTTCTGGGTTTTACTCTTCCTTGGTGTGGTCTGAGGAGTGGTGGTCAGGTCCTCAACACTGGTAACAGAGTCCTAAAACAAACCAGATGAACACCTGAATGTCACAAGCAACCAATAACAGGAAGAAAAACATAAAACATGCATCTGCATTCTGTCTGAACACTAAAGTCATGATAAAGTATTAGCAAGTCTCAGAAGGGTTCTTTGTCCTTTATTGAAAGTAATACTAAAAAGTACAAGTTTCTCTGTCTGACCTACATATTTTTACTTTTAACTAAAACTTATTCTGCCTTTCTGACAGAAACTGTACCTCATCTTCACAGTAGCTCCTCTTGACGGAGGTCTGAACTCGTGATGATCGTCTTAACGTTTCCTTCTCCACACAAGTTTTCTTATTCTGCTGAATCATTTTGGCTTTTTCCACAAGCTTCTTTGCCTGCTTCTGTTTTTTAGACTCCTTCAACACCTAACAAAATATAAATGATTAGTAATTAATTGCTCATCATTAGAATGTGTTGTATTTATAATCGGTAAATGCTTACTTTAGCTGTGAGAGAAGCTGCGTCACTCCGGCTTTCCATCTTAGACCTGGAGGTGTTTTTATTAATTCTACTGAATTTAATCCTTCATGAGCAAACAGAACAAAATGTAAACAAATTATAAAGTGTTTAAAGACATGTGAGGTCTAATGTCTGAATCTAACAGAAAAGGTGTTTTACCTGATTGGACTTTCTTTTGCATCAGGTGGAGCCATCATCTTTGCTACAAAGACGCCATGTTTGGACCTGCGCGTCTTTGGTGTGGACACCTTTACAGGACTGTCCTGAGGTGACTCACTAACAACAGCTTCCTTGGACTCCTTTAGTCTCCTGGACTTTCTGATTGGACTTGCTTGAGGGGTTTCAGGTGTATGTCTAACTGCAGTTTCTCGTTTGGACCTCCTCAGGACCGGAGCTGTGGGAGTCGAGTCGCTGGGAGGATCCTCTGTTTTGTCTTCAGCTTCATCAATGGTAAACGTTTCTTTCACAGCTATAGCAGCAGGTGATGCAGGAACTGACTCCTTCTCACTCTTAGCTTTGCTTCTTCCTCTTCTTGTAGGTTTCTTTTTGGCTGCTTTGTTCTCCTGAGAGATTTGAACAGAAGGAATGATCACGACATCATCGTCTGCAGCTTCTAAAGTCTTCTCTTCACTTTGCTTCTGCTTTAGTTGGCTTTTTATGGGTTTAGTTTTGGATCCATCCAAGCTGGGCTGTTTAAAGGCAGCCATGAACTGCTTCCTCTCTGCGTCACTGCACTTCGGAGTGGATTCACTCTCGATTACCGCCAGCTCCAGATCCTCCTCCTGAAGAACCACATTGGATTTACATCTTATATTTAGAGAAGGAGCTGGAATTTTATCCTCAAAAATCTCTATTTGGCTAATAGACAATTTCTTCCTGTTAAAAATTGAAGCTATTTTTCCCACAGCCTTAACAGCTTCCTGTTTGGGTGAAACTGTGTGCACCTCAGCCTGGATGGTGACAGTTCGAGGTGAGACTTGGGCAGGCAGCACCACTGAGCTCACGTCGTCTTCTGGTTTGGAAACATCTAATTTGTCAGAGTTTGATTCCTCTTCTTCTGCAGAGACTTTACTATCATCTTCTTGATGTTTGTCCTCTTTTACATCCTCCCCTGACTTGCTCTGACTCCGAACAAAATCCTCAAAGGAGATAGTCACTGTGCTGCTGTTTAACTGAGCGGCCTCATCCTCACTGACCTCTATGCTAACGTCACACATTGACTTCTCTGATTCTTTCTCCTCTGACTCTTTCGGCTTCGTCTCCTTTTGTTGTTTCTTTTTAGATTTTTGTGCAGAAGGTTTCACCTTTTTTGTTTTGACTTTTGAAGGAACAGTTGGCGATAACGCAACAGTGTTTGGCACTGAATCCAGTCTGAGGTTATTTTCACATTTAGAGCTACTAACTGGAGGTGGGTCTTGCTCATCACTGACAGTTTTAGCCTCTGTGATGCCTGATTTTTTTGATTCACGCGTCTCAACACTGAGCTTTGATAAAAGAGCTGCTGTATCACTGTCGAGAGTCCCAGAGTTGCTAGCTCCATCTGCTGTAGGGTCTTTATTTTCTTGTGTTTCTTCTACAATGAAGCAACTCGACTCATCGGCAGAACTAACAGCTTCAGACGCTACAAGTTTCCTTGCAGCTTTGCTGGTTTTTCTCACTCGTTTCCCAGGTGTTTTTTTCCCAACTTCTGAGCTGGCGTGTTTTTCTGCAGCGTGAGGCTTTTGGCAGTTTTCTTTAGACTGTTGCGGTGGACTTGCCTTTTCTTTAGAAGGTGGAGTTTTTCTGCTGAAGTAGTCCATGAATTTGCTGGAGCGAGGAGGAGAAAAGGGTTTTTCCACAGATTTAGGGACAGGGGAGAAATAGTTTGTGATCGTCTTGACAACCGGACTGCCACCATCTTTGCAAGATTTCTTGCAAGGCTGCAAATAAAAAGTAAAGTTTGTCCAAAAGTGATAATTTAAGAAACAGAAAGTGTTAAATGTTTGTGAGGTATAAATATAAATTAAGTAAATTTTACAAATACAGAATATTATTGTAGTAGTAAGATCATTGACAGCATCACTGACTCTTAACCATTAACAGTGTTCTGCTATAAATTGTATTTCCAACAGAGTAGCCGACACCAATTCTCTTGATAATCAGATTCATAGTTATTATTACCTGGGTGTCAAAGTCCTCGATGACAGAAGCCATAGCCACAACACCAGCCATAATTTAAAAATCCTGAAATGAAAAAATCCAACCAGAATGTTCAGTGAACATCAAAACAATTGCAGAGACAATAAACATTTAAAAACAATGGTGAATACGATGCTTTTCATTATAGGTTTGAGGTCAATATTGACTAAAAAATAACAATAAAATCTTTGTCTACCTCTGTGATGTACCGTGCACATTTGTATTGTTAAATGAGGGGAAATATCTTTGACATTACAATGAAATTGACTGAAAACAATGTAAAGAAAAACATGAATTCTTCAACATAAAGGCGATGAATAAAGAGATAAAACATCAGTTAAAAATAACTAATCCGTTAGAAACAGTTTATTCTCCATCAGTAAATGATTTAACTATAGTTCACTGTGAATCCTTAGGTGATCATTTATCAACAAGAAGTTTTTTATTTTTTATAAACTTTATTGCAATTGCAACACAAGTCAGGAACATTATAACATTTTCCAATACAGAAAAGATGACTTCTTGTTGATTCATCTTTTCTGTATCAACAAGAAGTCATGTTTTACTAAATTTAATTTACAGCATAGTATTTTATTAAAATACAGAAGCTATACAGCTTATATAAAATGAATTAAGGGAACGTTTATTGTTTCAAAAGGCCACTTTGTAAACACTGACAGCATTAATACAGAGCTGTGAAACACATTCTAATATTCAATGAAGCAAAATAAAAACACGTTTGTTTACGGTCAGGGACAACACGAGACCTTCAAAAGTGCTATTGCAGCTACAACGGCGTACGAAACCTCCTGAAATAGTGCCAAATAACAACAAAGTAAGGTAAAAAAAAAAAAAAAAAAAAAAACACTCACCAAACAAGAATCTGTAACTCGCTACTTCACAGTGTTACAGTTTCTATTTCACTTCTACGTGTGAATGTGAATAAGACACAGCAATAAAACTCATTATTTGAAGCGGAGAGCAGCTTGTTGTCTACAGACTGAAAGTTTCACCATAAAACAACAAGCTAACTCACGACAGCACCTCTCCTCGCAGCCCCCGAAACAGCTCCGAATATTCTCCAAACCCGAGACTGTTATTAGCACGGGACTAAGCGGCTCTTATGGATGTTTTAGGAGCTGCTCCGAGCTGAAACAGTCTTCTATGACAGTTGTTGCTCCTTCAAAAACGCGCCATTCTGCTGGTGGACGAAGAGCGCCAAATATACGTGACCCTTGACTAACACAATCCCACCAATCAGAGGAAAGAAAACTGACCCCGTCTTCGTCTGTTCCTGTTTGCCCTAAACAAAGATGGCGTGGGGCATCAAATCTAAAGGAGAAGGAAATTCTATAGCGACCTCTGCTGGTATCTATGCGTAGCCCAGCAGGTCATGATATTAAATTCAATACATCACAATCAAAGATAGACATGCTTAGACATGCGGTTTTGCACACAAAAGTTAAATGTCAGAATTGTGTGGTTATATAACTTCACAATTTAACAGTGAAGAAATATGATAGATTATACATTTGGATGGATTTATGTCTGCAGCATGACATCATTTTGTGGCTTGTTTGTTTTTATTAGTTAAACATTGGCAAAGTAGAACGCAGAAGCAGCCTGAACCAGAAAGTGTACTTTTGCCTAGAATATGCTTGTTTCTTTTAGTACAGCACAGAATCAGCTTAGTAGCCACCTGGCCACGCAAATCAGAGCCTAATACATGCTGTGAGCACTGATTTTTGACTTGCAGAGGTATTCTTTTGAAATTACACTCAGTTCATTTAGAACACTTCAAAATATCATGTAATCTTAGGATCATGCTTATATTGGGCTTTTACACTGTTTTCAGTCAGAAAAAGTTAAAGAAAGTACTTTTGCTTCAAATATGCTTGTTTCTTTTAGTACAGCAAGAATCAGCTTATTAACAAGCTGGCCACTCACAACAGAGCCTAATACATCCTGTGAGCACTGAATTTTGACATTCAGAGGTATTGTTTTGAAATTACACTCAATTCATTTAGAACAGTTCAAAATAACATGTAATCTTAGGATCATGCTTATTTTGGGTGTTTACACTGTTTTCAGTCAGAAAAAGTTAAAGAAAGTACTTTTGCCTCAAATATGCTTGTTTCTTTTAGTACAGCAAGAATCAGCTTATTAACAAGCTGGCCACTCACAACAGAGCCTAATACATCCTGTGAGCACTGAATTTTGACATTCAGAGGTATTCTTTTGAAATTACACTCAATTCATTTAGAACAGTTCAAAATATCATGTACTCTTAGGATCATGCTTATTTTGGGTGTTTACACTGTTTTCAGTCAGAAAAAGTTAAAGAAAGTACTTTTGCCTCAAATATGCTTGTTTCTTTTAGTACAGCAAGAATCAGCTTATTAACAAGCTGGCCACTCACAACAGAGCCTAATACATCCTGTGAGCACTGAATTTTGACATTCAGAGGTATTCTTTTGAAATTACACTCAATTCATTTAGAACAGTTCAAAATAACATGTACTCTTAGGATCATGCTTATTTTGGGTGTTTACACTGTTTTCAGTCAGAAAAAGTTAAAGAAAGTACTTTTGCCTCAAATATGCTTGTTTCTTTTAGTACAGCAAGAATCAGCTTATTAACAAGCTGGCCACTCACAACAGAGCCTAATACATCCTGTGAGCACTGAATTTTGACATTCAGAGGTATTCTTTTGAAATTACACTCAATTCATTTAGAACAGTTCAAAATAACATGTAATCTTAGGATCATGCTTATTTTGGGTGTTTACACTGTTTTCAGTCAGAAAAAGTTAAAGAAAGTACTTTTGCCTCAAATATGCTTGTTTCTTTTAGTACAGCAAGAATCAGCTTATTAACAAGCTGGCCACTCACAACAGAGCCTAATACATCCTGTGAGCACTGAATTTTGACATTCAGAGGTATTCTTTTGAAATTACACTCAATTCATTTAGAACACTTCAAAATATCATGTACTCTTAGGATCATGCTTATATTGGGCTTTTACACTGTTTTCAGTCAGAAAAAGTTAAAGAAAGTACTTTTGCCTCAAATATGCTTGTTTCTTTTAGTACAGCAAGAATCAGCTTATTAACAAGCTGGCCACTCACAACAGAGCCTAATACATCCTGTGAGCACTGAATTTTGACATTCAGAGGTATTCTTTTGAAATTACACTCAATTCATTTAGAACAGTTCAAAATAACATGTAATCTTAGGATCATGCTTATTTTGGGTGTTTACACTGTTTTCAGTCAGAAAAAGTTAAAGAAAGTACTTTTGCCTCAAATATGCTTGTTTCTTTTAGTACAGCAAGAATCAGCTTATTAACAAGCTGGCCACTCACAACAGAGCCTAATACATCCTGTGAGCACTGAATTTTGACATTCAGAGGTATTCTTTTGAAATTAC
>SSNR01000947.1:0-39461 GCA_006937965.1 Callopanchax toddi
GTTGAATAGAGTTCTTTTGCTTCAAAATGCTTGTTTCTGGTAGTACAGCACAGAATCAGCTTAATAATCACCTTGCCACTCACATCAGAGCCTTACACAGGCTGTGATTACTGAAATTTGACTGGCAGAGGTATTCTGTTGGAGTTAAACTCAGTTCATTTAGAACAGTTCAAAATACCATGTTCTTTTTGTATCATGTTTATTTGTGGCTTTTACAGTGTTTTAATCACAAAAAGTTGAATATAGTACTTTTGCTTCAAAATGCTTGTTTCTGGTAGTACAGCACAGAATCAGCTTAATAATCATCTTGCCACTCACATCAGAGCCTTACACAGGCTGTGATTACTGAAATTTGACTGGCAGAGGTATTCTGTTGGAGTTATACTCAGTTCATTTAGAACAGTTCAAAATACCATGTTCTTTTTGTATCATGTTTATTTTTGGCTTTTACAGTGTTTTTAGTCACAAAAAGTTGAATATAGTACTTTTGCTTCAAAATGCTTGTTTCTGGTAGTACAGCACAGAATCAGCTTAATAATCATCTTGCCACTCACATCAGAGCCTTACACAGGCTGTGATTACTGAAATTTGACTGGCAGAGGTATTCTGTTGGAGTTATACTCAGTTCATTTAGAACAGTTCAAAATACCATGTTCTTTTTGTATCATGTTTATTTGTGGCTTTTACAGTGTTTTTAGTCACAAAAAGTTGAATATAGTACTTTTGCTTCAAAATTCTTGTTTCTGGTAGTACAGCACTGAATCAGCTTAATACTCATCTTGCCACTCACATCAGAGCCTTACACAGGCTGTGATTACTGAAATTTGACTGGCAGAGGTATTCTGTTGGAGTTATACTCAGTTCATTTAGAACAGTTCAAAATACCATGTTCTTTTTGTATCATGTTTATTTGTGGCTTTTACAGTGTTTTTAGTCACAAAAAGTTGAATATAGTACTTTTGCTTCAAAATGCTTGTTTCTGGTAGTACAGCACTGAATCAGCTTAATACTCATCTTGCCACTCACATCAGAGCCTTACACAGGCTGTGATTACTGAAATTTGACTGGCAGAGGTATTCTGTTGGAGTTATACTCAGTTCATTTAGAACAGTTCAAAATACCATGTTCTTTTTGTATCATGTTTATTTGTGGCTTTTACAGTGTTTTTAGTCACAAAAAGTTGAATATAGTACTTTTGCTTCAAAATGCTTGTTTCTGGTAGTACAGCACTGAATCAGCTTAATACTCATCTTGCCACTCACATCAGAGCCTTACACAGGCTGTGATTACTGAAATTTGACTGGCAGAGGTATTCTGTTGGAGTTATACTCAGTTCATTTAGAACAGTTCAAAATACCATGTTCTTTTTGTATCATGTTTATTTTTGGCTTTTACAGTGTTTTTAGTCACAAAAAGTTGAAGATAGTACTTTTGCTTCAGAATTCCTGTTTCTGGTAGTACAGCACAGAATCAGCTTATTAATCACCTTGCCACTCACATCAGAGCCTTACACAGGCTGTGATTACTGAAATTTGACTGGCAGAGGTATTATTTTGTTATTATACTCAGTTTATTTAGAACTTTTCAAAATACCATCTTCTTTTTGTATCATGTTTATTATTGGGTTTTACAGTGTTTTTAGTCACAAAAAGTTGAAGATAGTACTTTTGCTTCAAAATGCTTGTTTCTGGTAGTACAGCACAGAATCAGCTTAATAATCACCTTGCCAATCACATCATAGCCTTACACAGGCTGTTTATACTGAAATTTGACTGGCAGAGGTATTCTTTTGTTGTTATACTCAGTTTAATTAGAACTGTTCAAAATACCATGTACTTTTTGTATCATGTTTATTTTTGGCTTTTACAGTGTTTTTAGTCACAAAAAGTTGAATATAGTTCTTTTGCTTCAAATTTTTTTTTCTGGTAGTACAGCACTGAATCAGCTTATTAATCACCTTGCCACTCACATCAGAGCCTTACACAGGCTGTGATTACTGAAATTTGACTGGCAGAGGTATTCTGTTGGAGTTATACTCAGTTCATTTAGAACAGTTCAAAATACCATGTACTTTTTGTATCATGTTTATTTGTGGCTTTTACAGTGTTTTTAGTCACAAAAAGTTGAAGATAGTACTTTTGCTTCAAAATGCTTGTTTCTGGTAGTACAGCACAGAATCAGCTTAATAATCACCTTGCCAATCACATCATAGCCTTACACAGGCTGTGATTACTGAAATTTGACTGGCAGAGCTATTCTTTTGGAGTTATACTCAGTTCATTTAGAACAGTTCAAAATACCATGTTCTTTTTGTATCATGTTTATTTGTGGCTTTTACAGTGTTTTTAGTCACAAAAAGTTGAAGATAGTACTTTTGCTTCAAAATGCTTGTTTCTGGTAGTACAGCACAGAATCAGCTTAATAATCACCTTGCCAATCACATCAGAGCCTTACACAGGCTGTGATTACTGAAATTTGACTGGCAGAGGTATTCTGTTGGAGTTATACTCAGTTCATTTAGAACAGTTCAAAATACCATGTACTTTTTGTATCATGTTTATTTTTGGCTTTTACAGTGTTTTTAGTCACAAAAAGTTGAAGATAGTACTTTTGCTTCAAAATGCTTGTTTCTGGTAGTACAGCACAGAATCAGCTTAATAATCACCTTGCCAATCACATCATAGCCTTACACAGGCTGTTTATACTGAAATTTGACTGGCAGAGGTATTCTTTTGTTGTTATACTCAGTTTAATTAGAACTGTTCAAAATACCATGTACTTTTTGTATCATGTTTATTTTTGGCTTTTACACTGTTTTTAGTCACAAAAAGTTGAATATAGTTCTTTTGCTTCAAATTTTTTTTTCTGGTAGTACAGCACTGAATCAGCTTATTAATCACCTTGCCACCCACATCAGAGCCTTACACAGGCTGTGATTACTGAAATTTGACTGGCAGAGGTATTCTTTTGTTGTTATACTCAGTTTAATTAGAACTGTTCAAAATACCATGTACTTTTTGTATCATGTTTATTTTAGGCTTTTACAGTGTTGTTAGTCACAAAAAGTTGAATATAGTTCTTTTGCTTCAAATTTTTTTTTCTGGTAGTACAGCACTGAATCAGCTTAGTAATCACCTTGCCACCCACATCAGAGCCTTACACAGGCTGTGATTACTGAAATTTGACTGGCAGAGGTATTCTGTTGGAGTTATACTCAGTTCATTTAGAACAGTTCAAAATACCATGTACTTTTTGTATCATGTTTATTTGTGGCTTTTACAGTGTTTTTAGTCACAAAAAGTTGAATATAGTACTTTTGCTTCAAAATGCTTGTTTCTGGTAGTACAGCACAGAATCAGCTTAATAATCACCTTGCCACTCACATCAGAGCCTTACACAGGCTGTGATTACTGAAATTTGACTGGCAGAGCTATTCTTTTTGAGTTATACTCAGTTCATTTAGAACAGTTCAAAATACCATGTTCTTTTTGTATCATGTTTATTTGTGGCTTTTACAGTGTTTTTAGTCACAAAAAGTTGAAGATAGTACTTTTGCTTCAAAATGCTTGTTTCTGGTAGTACAGCACAGAATCAGCTTAATAATCACCTTGCCACTCACATCAGAGCCTTACACAGGCTGTGATTACTGAAATTTGACTGGCAGAGGTATTCTGTTGGAGTTATACTCAGTTCATTTAGAACAGTTCAAAATACCATGTACTTTTTGCATCATGTTTATTTTTGGCTTTTACAGTGTTTTTAGTCACAAAAAGTTGAAGATAGTACTTTTGCTTCAGAATTCCTGTTTCTGGTAGTACAGCACAGAATCAGCTTAATAATCACCTTGCCACTCACATCAGAGCCTTACACAGGCTGTGATTACTGAAATTTGACTGGCAGAGGTATTCTGTTGGAGTTATACTCAGTTCATTTAGAACAGTTCAAAATACCATGTTCTTTTTGTATCATGTTTATTTGTGGCTTTTACAGTGTTTTTAGTCACAATAAGTTGAAGATAGTACTTTTGCTTCAAAATGCTTGTTTCTGGTAGTACAGCACAGAATCAGCTTAATAATCATCTTGCCACTCACATCAGAGCCTTACACAGGCTGTGATTACTGAAATTTGACTGGCAGAGGTATTCTGTTGGAGTTATACTCAGTTCATTTAGAACAGTTCAAAATACCATGTACTTTTTGTATCATGTTTATTTGTGGCTTTTATAGTGTTTTTAGTCACAAAAAGTTGAAGATAGTACTTTTGCTTCAGAATTCCTGTTTCTGGTAGTACAGCACAGAATCAGCTTAATAATCACCTTGCCACTCACATCAGAGCCTTACACAGGCTGTGATTACTGAAATTTGACTGGCAGAGCTATTCTGTTGGAGTTATACTCAGTTCATTTAGAACAGTTCAAAATACCATGTTCTTTTTGTATCATGTTTATTTGTGGCTTTTACAGTGTTTTTAGTCACAAAAAGTTGAAGATAGTACTTTTGCTTCAAAATGCTTGTTTCTGGTAGTACAGCACAGAATCAGCTTAATAATCACCTTGCCACTCACATCATAGCCTTACACAGGCTGTGATTACTGAAATTTGACTGGCAGAGGTATTCTGTTGGAGTTATACTCAATTCATTTAGAACAGTTCAAAATACCATGTACTTTTTGTATCATGTTTATTTTTGGCTGTTACAGTGTTTTTAGTCACAAAAAGTTGAAGATAGTACTTTTGCTTCAAAATGCTTGTTTCTGGTAGTACAGCACAGAATCAGCTTTATAATCATCTTGCCACCCACATCATAGCCTTACACAGGCTGTGATTACTGAAATTTGACTGGCAGAGGTATTCTGTTGGAGTTATACTCAATTCATTTAGAACAGTTCAAAATACCATGTTCTTTTTGTATCATGTTTATTATTGGTTTTTACAGTGTTTTTAGTCACAAAAAGTTGAAGATAGTACTTTTGCTTCAAAATGCTTGTTTCTGTTTGTATATCAGAGAATCAGCTTAATAATCACCTTGCCACCCACATCAGAGCTTTACACAGGCTGTAATTACTGAATTTTGACTGGCAGAGGTATTCTGTTGGAGTTATACTCAGTTCATTTAGAACAGTTCAAAATACCATGTACTTTTTGTATCATGTTTATTTTTGGCTTTTACAGCGTTTTTAGTCACAAAAAGTTGAAGATAGTACTTTTGCTTCAAAATTCTTGTTTCTGGTAGTACAGCACAGAATCAGGTTATTAATCACCTTGCCATTCACATCAGAGCCTTAAACAGACTGTGATTACTGAAATTTGACTGGCAGAGGTATTTTGTTGGAGTTATACTCAGTTCATTTAGAACAGTTCAAAATACCATGTTCTTTTTGTATCATGTTTATTATTGGCTTTTACAGTGTTTTTAATCACAAAAAGTTGAAGATAGTACTTTTGTTTCAAAATGCTTGTTTCTGTTTGTATATCAGAGAATCAGCTTAATAATCACCTTGCCACTCACATCAGAGCCTTAAACAGGCTGTGATTACTGAATTTTGACAGGCAGAGGTATTCTTTTGGAGTTATTCTCAGTTCATTTAGAACAGTTCAAAATACCATGTTCTTTTGTATCATGTTTATTTGTGGCTTTTACAGTGTTTTTAGTCACAAAAAGTTGAAGATAGTACTTTTGCTTCAAAATTCTTGTTTCTGGTAGTACAGCACAGAATCAGCTTATTAATCACCTTGCCACCCACATCAGAGCCTTACACAGGCTGTGATTACTGAAATTTGACTGGCAGAGGTATTTTGTTGGAGTTATACTCAGTTCATTTAGAAAAGTTCAAAATACCATGTTCTTTTTGTATCATGTTTATTATTGGCTTTTACAGTGTTTTTAGTCACAAAAAGTTGAAGATAGGACTTTTGCTTCAAAATTTTTGTTTCTGTTTGTATATCAGAGAATCAGCTTAATAATCACCTTGCCACTCACATCAGAGCCTTAAACAGGCTGTGATTACTGAAATTTGACTGGCAGAGGTATTCTGTTGGAGTTATACTCAATTCATTAGAACAGTTCAAAATACCATGTTCTTTTTGTATCATGTTTATTATTGGTTTTTACAGTGTTTTTAATCACAAAAAGTTGAAGATAGTACTTTTGTTTCAAAATGCTTGTTTCTGTTTGTATATCAGAGAATCAGCTTAATAATCACCTTGCCACTCACATCAGAGCCTTAAACAGGCTGTGATTACTGAATTTTGACAGGCAGAGGTATTTTGTTGGAGTTATACTCAGTTCATTTAGAACAGTTCAAAATACCATGTTCTTTTGTATCATGTTTATTATTGGCTTTTACAGTGTTTTTAGTCACAAAAAGTTGAAGATAGTACTTTTGCTTCAAAATTCTTGTTTCTGGTAGTACAGCACAGAATCAGCTTATTAATCATCTTGCCACTCACATCAGAGCCTTACACAGGCTGTAATTACTGTATTTTGACTGGCAGAGGTATTTTGTTGGAGTTATACTCAGTTCATTTAGAACAGTTCAAAATACCATGTACTTTTTGTATTATGTTTATTATTGGCTTTTACAGTGTTTTTAATCACAAAAAGTTGAAGATAGTACTTTTGTTTCAAAATGCTTGTTTCTGTTTGTATATCAGAGAATTAGCTTAATAATCACCTTGCCACCCACATCAGAGCCTTACACAGGCTGTGATTACTGTATTTTGACTGGCAGAGGTATTTTGTTGGAGTTATACTCAGTTCATTTAGAACAGTTCAAAATACCATGTACTTTTTGTATTATGTTTATTATTGGCTTTTACAGTGTTTTTAATCACAAAAAGTTGAAGATAGTACTTTTGTTTCAAAATGCTTGTTTCTGTTTGTATATCAGAGAATTAGCTTAATAATCACCTTGCCACCCACATCAGAGCCTTACACAGGCTGTGATTACTGTATTTTGACTGGCAGAGGTATTTTGTTGGAGTTATACTCAGTTCATTTAGAACAGTTCAAAATACCATGTACTTTTTGTATTATGTTTATTATTGGCTTTTACAGTGTTTTTAATCACAAAAAGTTGAAGATAGTACTTTTGCTTCAAAATGCTTGTTTCTGTTAGTACAGCACAGAATCAGCTTAATAATAAAGTTTAAAGTTATCTACAGGGTCCATCTTTCTAAGGCACAACTTTCACAAATCTTCCCCAACTTGAGTGATACCTGTGATAAATGTCATACCTCTGGTTGCAATCTTTCTCATATGTTTTATTTCTGCCCAATGGTTCACCGCTTTTGGCAATCGTACTGTGACAATTTGTCAAAAATTCTCTCAATAGATTTAAATCCCTCCCCTCATGTCTCCATATTTGATCTACCAGAGGACTATAAAACACTGTCCTCTGACCATCTGGCTGTGTTATTCTCTTCCTTGTTAGCAAGGCGACATCTTTTTTTTTCTCTGGAAGTCGTCTTCTGCTCCTTCCAGTTCCATCTGGTTGCGGGATACAATGTCTTTTTTTAAGCTTGAAAAAATTAGATGCTAAATTAGAGGAAACCCTGGGAAGTTCCTAGACATGTGGCAGACATTTATACATCTTTTTATCTTGGTTGTTTAGCATAATTTTGTTCTGTTCATGCAGTTTTTTTTCTTTTATTATATATATATATAAAAAGCAAATTATTTCAGATTGAGACATGACTTGCGTTAAAAGTTGATTATCTGTTAGATTTTTACATTTATTTTCATACATACATTTTTTTAATGTATTTTCAGACGTAAGCCCCCACTATATCATGTCTCGCCTTTGTTGTTGCTGATTTCCTTGTTTTTCAATAAACATATTAATAAAAAATAAACTTTACACAGATCTCCACCAGCTCCTTTGTTGGTTCTCCAAACTCCATCCAGATCAAAATGAATTTCTATTGCCCCATCATACAAAGAGACAACATATGTTTGTATTGTTGCCAGAAACATTTTAATATAATTGTCCATCCTCTTCTGCACCTTTTCTTTTTATTATCAAACTTGAGGCACAAAGCTGTCAGAGCAGACAGTCTGTGAGGAGGAGACAACTGTAATGCAGGTTCATTACTGGCACAAGCAAAGAGTGTGTAGATTCAGGTGCACACATTTAAGTTTTTTCTTTTCTTCTGATGTAACAAGGTTGTTAATGTTTGTTGAATTCTGTCAAAATTCATCTTTATTTTCTTACATTTTAAAAATTTGTTTTGTAAAAGTTAATGTGCTATTTGTAAGAAGTGCTTAAATTGTCTGGGTAAAGTGTTTAGAACCCGTTTTTCATGTATTTAAGGTTAGTTCTGTTTGTGTGACTATGCTGCCATCTAGGGGTTGGTGGTGGTAAATATGTGAACAGGAAGCCAGCAGCTCTTCCCCTTAGTTGCCTGGCAACCTGAGAGTAGGTACGTGTTAAACATAGCTCCGCGATTTATTTGAAATATTGATTAGAAAAATGAATTCTTTATAAAGTAAACTGTTTGTTAGATGTTATGAATGATTTTGTAACACTTTGTTGTCATCAGTAGCTTGTAACACAGCATTTGTTAATTGTAATGTCTTCTAAGTTTGTTAGCTTTTATTAGCTGTTAGCAACTAAGCTAGTAATGTGAGTCAGCTGCTGTTTGTGTTTTAATTCATGTTTTGCCATGTAGGGGCTGGAGCTATGTAGCTATATCATCACCAACCACATGTTTGTGTTTATGACAGGTATGGTCACATTTTCTAAAATAATATAGATTGTTTAATTAATTCTGTAAAGGTTTTTGTACATTTGCTATGCTGTTGGCATATTTAAATCTGTTTCCATGGCAGTTTGTTTGTTAAAACAGTGTTTCAATGTATACAATGCAGACAATGATTTTCTGTCAAGTAAATGTTTATTTATTGTAATTAATTCAAACTATACGATCACATTTATAATTAGAACAGGAAGCTGCCCCCTTAGTTGCCTGGCAACCTGAGAGGGCTGGAGCTATGTAGCTATATCATCACCAACCACATGTTTGTGTTTATGACAGCTGGAAAATAAATGCCATGGATCAGATGGAGATGTGTTGAGTGTTTCATCAGTCCACTAAGATCGAACAGAAAGAGGGGGTTACATCTGGTGCCGTGACCCGAGACTACGCAAGATCTTCTGCTGATCTAAAAATCTAGTGGACTGCAGGACAAATGGCAAATTTTGCCTAATATCAGGTTTTCTTCTGATATGATTTTTTTTTCCTAACTACTGCTAAAAATTAAGCTGTCATTTTTTTGGTGCATTTTCTGACATTTTAGTCACATTTTATTTGGACATCTGCTATTTGAGTTATTATTTTGAACAAAAAGCAGCTATTGTCTTCTTTTGGGTGTTTGAAATTGATTTAAGTTGATTGTGGGAATATTTGTTTTTATTTCAAAGCAATTTTTTTTTAATTAAAAGTATAACATGGATGCTCGCCCTAAAGTAGGTTTTGGCCGAGGAATGATCCTACCCACAAGCTCAGTATCTGTTCCAGGACTTGTGGGAGCAGCATCTGGTGATGAGGGAAGTCACACTTACTTAGATGAGGGAAGAACAAGTCTTTTGGTTGGTCAGTGTACCCAAACCCCTTACACATCTACTCCTCTTCAGCACCAGCCTAGTGAAACTGAAAGTACACTCAAACACCTTGGTGTTTTAATCACAGAGCTGGGAAAACATATAGGGGACTCTGTTACTGCTAGGTTACTGTCAGATGGGGAGAACACAATCTGTCAGAGCAGAAATACTCAGTCTGGAAGAGCATCAGTGGACATGGCACAGCTTGATATGATTCTACAGTCAAGTTGCAAAGAACCACCTGTTTTTCGTGGTGATTCTACAGATAAGTGCTCTGTCCATGAGTGGACTGATCTGATGTCAGTGTATATCAAGAAAAGAAATGTTGATGTTGCTAATCAATCTGATGAAATTGTCAGCAAGCTTATGGGGCGTGCCAGGGATGTAGTGAAAATTGGGATACGCAGTGACCCTTCACTTAGTCCTGAGCAGAAGCCCGAGATGATTTATGCTATTCTCAAACATCATTTTAGTGACTTATCATATTCATGTATGCCACTTGCTGACTTCTACAACACTCTTCCCAGACCTCATGAGAGCCCAATTGATTATTGGGTGCGTTTGAACAAAGCTGCTGATGTAGCTCAGGAGTGCCTTCAACGTCAGGGCAAGGGCATGGAAGATGTAAACAGAGAGGTGGCAATGATGTTTGTGAGGCATTGTGAGGAGCCTTCTCTATCTGTTATGTTCAAGAGCAAGCTGGCTGACAAGTAGACTGCTAAAGAGGTCCAGGAACGGATTGATGAGTACCACAGAGAACTGAAAAGTAGACAAAATAAATCTGGGATAGGACGCTTTGCCCAACATGCTACTACTGTAGTGACTGATAATGTGCTGGGGATTGAGCATCCTGATTCTGAACTTGGAATACCTTGCAACAAGCAGAGTGTGGGACTTCCACAGAGGAGTGGGGAATTTGCTTCATTGCAAAGCAGTTTAGACAAAATGTCTGTGATGCTTGGGGAAGTATTGAGTAATTTGTCTGCATCTAATAAACAACCTCTCCACATGGGCCAAAGTCACTCGTCTCTGAGGAGGGGATCTTCTGCCCCTGGAATTTGCAGAGTTTGTGGTGATGTTTCTCATTCCACTACTGCTCACTGCCGACGTCACCGCCTATGTTTCCTGTGTCACCAGCCAGGCCATGTGAGACAACATTGTCCTAATGACTCCGTCCCTGCCATTCAGACAGCTGCTGCCTTGTCCCCACAACAGGGAAACTAGATGGCCTGCATTTTGTGGGGGGCAGTGTGGGCCTAAGTGATGACTCCCTAAGTGAAGATTTGAAGTCATTATATGAGTCTGCTTCTGATAGCAGTTCCAGTCAACAGACAGTCATCATTCAGAATGTACAACGGTTGAATAGCAGTGAAAAGTTATTTTATACACCTGTGGTTGTCAGTGGATGTGAAACTGTGACCGCCATGATGGATACCGGCTCGATGGCGTGTTCTATGAGTGAAGCTGTTGAAAACAGACTCATTGCTGCTGGCCTATTGGACTGTAATGTCCAGCAGATTTTGGAAGTCGTCCTGATTGGATGTGGAGGACAGAGAGTCCGTCCTAAAAGGATATGTGATCTACACATTGAGGTATATGGATGTACAATGATCGTACCCACACTGGTTGTCCCTGGACAGGTGGATGAGTTCATCCTTGGCACCAACGTTATCAAACATCTGACCCACAGGTTCAAGGATTCAAATGTTTATTGGAAGCTGATTTCTGAAACATCTGGCTCTGATGGCAGAGAGAAGGATGATTTTCTTGACATGTTGGCTGGTGTTCATCGTTGGACAGGTGTGAGTGTGCCAGATGTTATAGGAACAGTGAGACTGAAGCAAGCTGTGACTCTTCTTCCCAGACATGAACACCTGATTTGGGGGAAACTCCCAGAAAAGTCCCGTGGTTCCCCAGGCTGCACTGTGGTGGTTGAACCCACAAAGTCTCGCTCCATGCCTCGAAATATTCTAGTTTGCAGAGGAGTAGTGCCTCTGTGGGGAGATGGGTGGGTCCCAATGAAAGTCATTAACCCCACAGAAAAGCCTATCACCATCAAGAGGAATGCTAAGTTGGCAGATGTGTGTCCGTGTCTTGCTGTGGAAGAATTGCAGTCAACCGACAGCTCATGTCTGAAATCTCAAACTCAGTGCATTTCAGTTAACTTAGACTTGGATCAATCATACATGGAAAAGGCCCCAGCATTTCATGATCTGAGTGACCTTGATCTTAATTCATGTGATGTGTCTGATCATTGTAAGAAAGAGATGTCTGAGCTTGTTATGAAGTATTCTGATATATTTTCTAAAGACAGGCTTGACTGTGGTGAAGTAAAGTGTGCACAAGATCACGCTGGTGGATGAGAACCCTTTCAGACTTCCATACAGGCGAGTACCACCAGCACATTATCAGAAGCTCAGACAAACTCTGAATGAGATGGAGGAAAAAGGAATCATCAGAAAGTCCAGCAGTGAGTTTGCTTCACCACTCGTTTTAGTCTGGAAGAGGAATGGTGATCTACGCATTTGCACTGATTTTCGCTGGCTCAATGCCCGGACTGTGAAAGATGCATATCCTCTGCCACACCAGGAAGACTGTCTTGCTGCTTTGGGAGGGAATGCATTGTTCTGTACTATGGATCTCACGTCCGGATTCTACAATGTACCTCTTCATGAAGATCACAAGAAATACACAGCCTTTGCCTCTCCTGTTGGTCTGTATGAATTCAACAGACTCCCTCAGGGACTATGTAACAGCCCTGCAAGCTTCATGCGAATGATGATGATGATTTTTGGGGACCAAAACTTTTTGAGCTTACTGTGTTATCTTGATGACCTTATGGTTTTTGCACCTAATGAGGTGGAGGCTGTAAAAAGGCTTGAGTTGGTATTTGAGCGGCTGCGAGCACACAACTTAAAATTAGCACCAAAGAAGTGTTATTTTCTGCGCCGCTCTGTCCATTTTCTGGGCCATGTAATTGACAGCACTGGCATTGCAACTGATCCAACAAAGGTGGGGGCCATAACACAGGTGTCAAAGGTGGATCTGATGTCGTCTGATGGCCAGACCCCATGTCCTAAAAAGATCAAATCATTTCTGGGTTTGGTCATGTGGTACCAGCGTTTCATCCCAAATTGTTCCACATTGGCAAAGCCCCTTTTTCACTTAACATCTGTTTCATAGCCAAAAAAGACAAAACGCCGGGGGAAGCAGGTGCACCTGCAGACTGGACACCTGAATGTGATCAGGCTCTACAATGTTTGAAGGATGCTCTGCTCAACAATGTCGTTTTGGCTCACCCAGATTTTTCCCGACCATTCATTCTTTCTACTGATGCATCAGCTGATGGTTTGGGAGCAGTATTGTCCCAGGTCGTGGAAGGTGATGAGCGGGCTCGTCCCATAGCTTTTGCCAGTAAGTCTTTGAACAAAGCCCAGAGCAAGTACCCTGCTCATCGCTTGGAGTTTTTGGCTTTAAAGTGGGCAGTCTGTGACAAATTCAGCCATTGGCTGAAGGGACACGTTTTTACAGCATGGACAGACAACAACCCTCTTGCACACATTCTCACCAAGCCTAAACTAGATGTTTGTGAACAACGATGGGTTGCAAAATTGGCAGCCTATGATTTTGACATTAAATACATTCCAGGGCCAAAAAATGTAATTGCTGATGCTCTAAGCAGAGAGCCTTTTGCGCCCAAGCGAATTGGTGAGCGGCTGATCAGTGAACCATACAATCATCTGCTGAAGGAGTCTCAGGAGTTGTCTGGGGCTGATGTTCAAGAGACTTTCAAATGGTCAAACACTTGTCAGCATTCTCAAGTTCTGTTAGAGAGTAAGGTTGCTGAAATGTGCACAACTGTGCCTTGTATTGGCTCACTTTCAACCAATGAAGTGTCTGCTCTCTTAGATTGTCATACAAGATGGGATGAAGCTGCTAAGACCAGATCCACAGCTTTAATCAATCAAATCCAAAATGTTATGGTCATGGATGGCCAAGATGTTTTGCCCTCCATGTCAAAGCAGGATCTCAGAGACAAACAGAGGGGAGACAGTGACCTGGAAAGAGTGATTTTCTATGTGGAACGTCAACGCAGGCCATCTCGGAGAGAGAGACCTAATGAGTCTGTTGGTGCTTTGAGGCTTCTAAAGCAGTGGGACAAGTTGGTGCTGAATGATGGCGTCCTGTATCGTGTCTCTAAAGATCTGCAAACTAAGAAAAAGAGATTTCAATACATTGTCCCATTGTCACTCAAGGAGGATGTAATGTGTGGGTGTCATGATGACGCAGGCCACCAAGGTCAGGACAGAACCTTATCCCTAGTGAAGCAGAGGTTCTATTGGAATTCTATGGAACGAGATGTGAGAGATTATGTTAAGTGTTGTGCCAGGTGTGTCATGGGGAAAACACCAGAGCCTGAGGGTCGTGCACCATTGGAGAGCATCAGGACAACTGCTCCTATGGAGTTAGTCTGTATAGATTTTTGGACAGCGGAGGATTCCAGTAATCGTCCTGTTGATGTTTTGGTCGTGACTGACCACTTTACTAGGCTGGCCCACGCTTTTTCATGTCCTGATCAAACTGCTAAAAATGTGGCTCGGAAGTTGTGGGATAACTTTTTCTGCTACTATGGATTCCCCAAGAGAATACACAGTGATCAGGGGGCCAACTTTGAGAGTGAGTTGATCACTGCTCTTCTTCAAATCTCAGGAGTTAAAAAGTCTCACACTACTGCCTATCATCCAATGGGTAATGGGTCAGCAGAACGATTCAACCGCACATTGGGCAATATGATCCGGACTCTCCCTCCTAGAACTAAACAGGCTTGGCCAAAAATGTTGCACACTCTGACATTCATATACAACACCACAGCTCATGAAACTACTGGGTTCCCTCCATTCTACCTCATGTTTGGAAGGGTCCCTCGCCTGCCTGTTGATGTGCTGTTCAGGTCTGTTCTGAAGGATGATACTGAGATGTCTCTTCCCCTGTATGTTGAAGATCTAAAAAAAGATCTCAAGGAAGCTATGTTAATGGCTGAAAGGCATGCCAATGCTGAACAGAGGAGGCAAGCTAACATCTACAACAGGAGGGTCAAGGGAGTGGAAATCGAAGTTGGTGACAGAGTTCTCTTAGCAAACAAAGGAGAGAGAGGACGACGTAAACTGGCTGACAGATGGGGTCATGTGATTTATACTGTGGTCAAATGTAACCCTCAGACTCACACTTTTGAAGTTTCTGATCCCATTTCTGGCCAGTCAAAGGTTGTTCATCGTAACTTGTTGCTGTGCGTGAACTTTCTGCCAGTCCAACCTGACTCTGGTGACTCTGTCTCCCAGATTTTCTCTTGTGATTTGGAGGTAGATGAGAGTGAACAGCTCTCCACAGAGGCTTTGACAGAGCCTGGATTTTCAGTGGAGGCCACTGTCCGCACTGATCAGTGGGTTTCTCAGATCCCCATGGAAGAAAGAGATCGTCCTGCCCATCATCCTCTGGCATCTGCTGATTCGTGTGTGATTGATATTGGTTGTGATGATGAAGAGGATCCTGATACAACATTAACTGGGATTGTTTTGCCCAATCTCTCTCTGGAGGAGGGTCTGTGCCATCAGACAGTTCCTGTGACTGTTGTACCTGATGAATGTGAAATGTCTGAAAATGGACACGTGTCTGGAGAAGTTTTGCCTTTAAGATCACGAGCTGGTCGTGTTATTAAGCCTGTCTGCAGGCTTATTGAAACCATGAATAACCAGATGCTGCATAAGCAAAACACTGATTGTAGGACATGGTCGAGTTATCTTCCTGTGTAAATATGGGATTTGTTTTGTTTTGCACCCCCCTTTTGTCTTATTTCATGTCTGAGTTGTGAAATTGTTATTTGAATTTTGAATTGAATATGAGAAGTGTATACAGGCACTTTTTATGTCATCAGTTGAGGATTTGTGGTGTGTGCTGCATTATCTTCTTGAGTTCTTTTGTGAACAGCCATTTGGCTTGGCAAAACACATTTTTGTTGCATGTGTAATATTCATTTAGTTTGTTCATCAGATGTCAAGGAGTCATGCCTGGTGTTGAAGTTTTGACAAATTCAGGGGGGGTGAATGTAACAAGGTTGTTAATGTTTGTTGAATTCTGTCAAAATTCATCTTTATTTTCTTACATTTTAAAAATTTGTTTTGTAAAAGTTAATGTGCTATTTGTAAGAAGTGCTTAAATTGTCTGGGTAAAGTGTTTAGAACCCGTTTTTCACGTATTTAAGGTTAGTTCTGTTTGTGTGACTATGCTGCCATCTAGGGGTTGGTGGTGGTAAATATGTGAACAGGAAGCCAGCAGCTCTTCCCCTTAGTTGCCTGGCAACCTGAGAGTAGGTACGTGTTAAACATAGCTCCGCGATTTATTTGAAATATTGATTAGAAAAATGAATTCTTTATAAAGTAAACTGTTTGTTAGATGTTATGAATGATTTTGTAACACTTTGTTGTCATCAGTAGCTTGTAACACAGCATTTGTTAATTGTAATGTCTTCTAAGTTTGTTAGCTTTTATTAGCTGTTAGCAACTAAGCTAGTAATGTGAGTCAGCTGCTGTTTGTGTTTTAATTCATGTTTTGCCATGTAGGGGCTGAAGCTATGTAGCTATATCATCACCAACCACATGTTTGTGTTTATGACAGGTATGGTCACATTTTCTAAAATAATATAGATTGTTTAATTAATTCTGTAAAGGTTTTTGTACATTTGCTATGCTGTTGGCATATTTAAATCTGTTTCCATGGCAGTTTGTTTGTTAAAACAGTGTTTCAATGTATACAATGCAGACAATGATTTTCTGTCAAGTAAATGTTTATTTATTGTAATTAATTCAAACTATACGATCACATTTATAATTAGAACAGGAAGCTGCCCCCTTAGTTGCCTGGCAACCTGAGAGGGCTGGAGCTATGTAGCTATATCATCACCAACCACATGTTTGTGTTTATGACAGCTGGAAAATAAATGCCATGGATCAGATGGAGATGTGTTGAGTGTTTCATCAGTCCACTAAGATCGAACAGAAAGAGGGGGTTACACTGACAGTAAGGCAACAGACTTTAAAAATGAAAGAAAACCACAAACAGAAAAAAGAATCTGTGACTCAAGACAGCAGCTTTAACAGCAGAAGAAAAACTTCACCCTAATAATGTGGTTTTAGAAAACATGGAGCCATTTTCACAGTAACTTAAAGAAGGCAGATATTACCTCAAACCTGTTTGTTTTTAGCAATGGTTCCGAATACAGCTAAAGGGTTGAGATATGAAACATCAGAACTTAGCATTTAATACATGAAAAATGTCTGACTGCTGATGACTAAAGAGAAAAACCAGACTTGTTTGGGTTTTACTTTTCTCAAACTGTCAGCTGGTAAAATGACATTCTGTAACACCATGAATCTTTCATACCTGCACCATAAAAACACATCATTTGTCTGTATTGGTTTATATAAATCAGTCTGATTCTGGCTGTAAAATAAGGATCAGATTAATGAAGATGTTACTTCATCACACTATAGCAGATAATTCATGCGGTACTCATGAGAACATCTTTAAAAGGCACACCTGTATCTTATGCTACTGCAGTGTTTCACCAGACCAGATACTTCTGGCCTGGTACTGCCTGCCGGATGAGAAAAGTCAAGTGCACCTTGGTTTGAAACCCATTTTCTTCCTGCTTCTGCATTTTGTGAAGCTGACAGTTAAATCCTGACAATGGCACTCATGGGAGAAATTTGGTCAATCACAGGTGGAACATTTACAGTGTGTGTGGCAAGCTGGTCAGTTGACTGGAGCGTCCCGAACCTGCACGCTTCCATCTTCCATCCCAAAGTACGCCCGTTCAGCCATGTTCACGAAGAGCCCCGTTTCTACAACACCTAGAGACAACAACACACCTCATTATAGCAAAGATAAACTAAACTTTAACGTTTTTGTGTTTCCATGTTGATATTTTTATATCACATTTTTATGCATATTGTTGATCATTTAAGCAAGGTTGTACATTTTTAGTGTTCCCAGTTTTTATTTTTTAGCCTCTTGTAAACAAAGTGATCTAAAATATTAGAGTTAACGTCCTTAATCACAAAAATTTGTCTTCTCATTTTTCCATTTCATTTGAGCCTGTGACCTTCAGTTTGAGCTTTGAGGGATTTTCTTCCTGATGACATCATTTTTACCATATATGGTAAAAGGAGAAAATACTTGCTGTTTTGAATAGGGCATAGTTTTCAGTCCCTCCAGACAATTTAATCATTAATAGGGATACCCCAATACCGAGTACTCATTAAAGTTGGCCAATACCAGGAACCGATACCCAGGCTGCGGTAAAAAGGAGGCTTCCCTTCAGTTCCGTTGTAGTTTTCTAGATTGGTTGCTAGGGGGAGTGGTTGAGCTAAAAATGAACAGTGTGGTCAGGAGTAAAAATTGTGCAATAATTTCACAGAAAATGTTTATTTTTCAGTTAATACAGGGTTCCCCCAGTGCTTTAAAAGCTTGGCGGACCTGTACCCTCTGCAGGCTAAGCCTCAAAACTCCAGTCTGTACCAGATTAACAGCCGAAAAGCAGAGCTAAGCGGCTAACAGCGGCAAACGCAGTCGAAATTAAAACAAATTGAGCTAGTTCAGCCCTCTGGTCATCTCTCTCTTTCGAGTTGTAGTCCGTGTGACAGAAAAAGCAAACGTGGATTTTGTTTTATTACTGGGGCCGCAGTAGCTCTGTAGGTCACGGATAGCTCAGACTGCCGTCCGCTCGGGGCCTGGGGCCCTACGGCAAACCCACTTGGACAAAATACCTTGTAAATCTCCTATGATACTGTTCTTCCACACGTTTTAGAAATAGTTTAACAGTTTTGTCATTAAATACATGTTTCTTACCACTTAAATGTTTTCTCTATAACTATAATTTGTTAATAAAACACAATATTGTCTTTGTTTTGCAAAGAATGTGAAAATACATCAAATCAACATCAGACTGTTCCATATTATATGTGAATGTTTTAAATGTATTTACATAAGTAGCAGGCCTGACCTTTTGGAGAAATGTAGAATTCTGTATATGTATGTAGATTCTGTATATTTTGTTAGTTCTTCACTCACAGCACGGCAACAAACAGCATATGAATATACAACAGTTGTGATATTCTTAAAATGTATACGGTATACACCAGTTCAAGAGAGTTCGGTGTCAACCACAGTCCCAGTCAATGTGTCTGAAAACACCTGAGTCCATCTTTTTGTGAAGACCTTGTGAGCACCTGTGTGTGTATGCGTGCTTGTGTATGTAAGGTTTCTCTATTGAAACATTCAATAATAAGTTTGAGGAGCCACGGACCCGCCCCCAAGGCCCACGGAGGAGGTCCAGGCCCCAGACGTCTAGAGGCCACCCAGGGCAGCAACCCACCAGGAAGACCACCGCCAGGGCAGCCACAAAACTCTCCCCCAGAGAGAGCAGAGGCTCACTCCACGTGGGCTCCCCGGCAATCGCCTCGTTAGAGCCCTGGGTGCTCATTTATAAAACTTTGCGTAGAATCCTTACTAAAACTTGCTTAAGCTCAGCCAAAAATTTTCAGGTACGCAAATTCCATTTCCGATTTATAAAACCCTGCGGACGCACAGATCCACGCAATTCTGCTTTATAAATCGATGTCAGACCTAGAACTGTGCTCAGCTGTTTTTGGGTCAGAACCCTCCTCCTACACACCCACATTCTGCCATATACGGTCAATGCAAAGGACCTCATGAATAATTGCATATGCATAAACCGGTGGGTTTCTGGCTTTTACAGTAAATCGTGACAACGGAGAGGTTTAGAAAACGTGATTTCACAGAGGCTGAAGCTCGAGGTGCTTGTGGTGAAGTGGATGGACGGAAAAATGTTTTATTTGGTGGTGAAATGTGACGAATTACGAACACGGAAGTGCCCCTCCGAGAGACGTCTCCCTGCAGCGCTGCTGTCAGTCTGACAGAGAGATCGTGAAGATCTAAGAGAAACGTTTAATGACATTTAATTTAATCCAAAGGGGAAGACACGTCATGTTGTTCATCCTATTAAACAGTCAACCTGTTGGATAAATCGCTGGTTGAAACCCGAGAACGGCCGGTGACACCGGGTTTTACTGGTTCCGATGGTTCTGTTGATCTAATACTGGACCCAGTTGATCCATAGGATGCTCTAATGAATCTATCAGCTGATCGATCGTCCAGTCATTATCTAGAAATCCCTAAAAACTCTCTCCCATTCATCCGGAGTCTGCCTGCTGGCTGAGCTGCGCAGCGCATCCAGCGCATTACGCACAAGTGTCCCTGCAGGATTCCTAAGTCTCAGAAATCACAATTAATGCACCAATAAGTGCAGTTTGTTATATAATCTGAAGACGACTGGATGAACATAATGGGATATTATTCTAAAAAGCGACATATTTTCATTCAAAATTTAATTTTTATTCTTTTTAGAGATGGGATTGTTGGTTCTGTGTGTGCGCGAGGGTCTACAAGTCTTTAATTGTG
The DNA here is from genome assembly GCA_006937965.1 of Callopanchax toddi. Lineage (NCBI taxonomy): Eukaryota > Metazoa > Chordata > Actinopteri > Cyprinodontiformes > Nothobranchiidae > Callopanchax > Callopanchax toddi. Next base: position 20,137 of record SSNR01000947.1, read on the forward strand.
TCATAAATTCAACATTTTTCCATCTCACCAGCTGCTCTGACAGGTTTCACATCTCCATCATGTGCTTACGCAAGGTCTAAAGTTTGCTTAGAGTTGCGCACATTTTCCAGTTACGTTTTCTTTTATAAATCCCAAATTTTGCGTAAAAAGTGACCCACGCAACTTTTTGGCCCATTTTGTGTGTAAGCAAGTTTTATAAATGAGCACCCTGGGCCATGGCGAGGAGCTCACAGGCACCGCCCGCAGCCGGCCATCCAGGGTAGATCTAGCCGGAACCAGAGACCCGAGACCCAGGAGCGAACCAGCCCCAGCGGAGACCCGACCACCCCCAGGGGCCCAGATCCCACCAGGCAGCCACAGGAGGGAGAGCAGGCAGACACCCCCAGCACCCAGACCCCGAGACACCCCAATACGCCAGCGGAGAAAGGCACCACCCAATGCCGAGGTGCAGTCAGTAGGATAGTCTCTACAGAGGAGGGCCTAGCATGTCTCAGAAGGGGGGGGACCAGACCTGACAGAAAAACAGTCACACACAGACACACTCACTCACTCCCACAATCATGTGTGCACACACACAATCCTGCAAACATGTCAAGACACACAATAGACGCTGTACACCCATTCTCACTCCCCATGCATACTCTATGTTCCCAGGACCAGGAACCAGCGCCCTAAGGGTGAAACCGGCCCTGAGATCAGAAGATGGTACTGAAGTGCACACCGTCGCAGCCGAGCAGCCCCCCACCGCAAACCCCGACCAGACGGCCCGCTCCACTCCAGGCCCCAGGCAGCAAGCAGAGAACAGGGGTGTAGGAAGACCCCAAGTCTCCACTTGCTCCACTGCTCCAATGTGGTGTTGATGCGTGTTGTAGTAAGATGCATTTAAAATAAGGTGGGGGCAGCACGCCATCCCCTGCCCTGGACCCTATATGCATAAATGATCCCTCTAGTTTTTACTGTCTAAAACAATGTTGCATGAAATTAAATGGATACTGGCTGTTGTTTTTAGATGTAGGTTTAATATCATGGCTCTGTTTAAGCAGTTCAGCCCCTCTTCTCCACCTCCTCCCATCCCTGTATTCAAGTTGTGTGTGTGTGTGTGTATATATATATTTATATATATGATTTTGTGATCATTTTTATTAATATTTTATTTTTTATCTAACTCGCCGTTATTTGCTGTAAAAAGCAGAGAAGAAAATAAAACCTGTATTCCAATTCGTTGCATTTTTTGTGTGCTACAAGTATCCGTATCGGTACTCGGTATCGGCGAGTACTCAGATTTAAGTATTGGTATCGGATCGGTTTTGAAAAAAGTGGTATCGGGGCATCCCTAATTATGAATTGTGAATTTAGTGCTGACTTGCCATTTTCATCAATCACCACAACTCGTCCGCAAATCTGACCAATCACCTTAGCGTTGGCTGTATTTTCCTTCTTCTTTAACAAATCACTGTAACTTGATACATTTTGACCGATTCCTGTAGCCTCTACTTTTGTTTAGTCATCTCTCCCTAGTTTCACATCTTTGAGCCAAACCTGCATGTAACATTTATGATTCTAAGCGGTCACATCTGCCATCAAATATTACAACTAAAATACAAGCAAGTCAGTTTCCTAAAGTATTACACAAGTGTAGAAAGCACTTTTACACCATATGCAACATCATGGTGGAACACAGAAGAAAATCATCACTTGAAAAGAACTTTTCAACTACAAAACATGTGAGGAGAATGACTGAAAAATGAGGACCACAGAAACAAGAAGCTACCATGACGGACATGCAATTTTTGCATGTTTGCACAAGGAACCTCTTCTCTTTTTTTTTTTTTTTTGAACTCCGTGTCCTGTCCGGCTGTAGAGCAAACAGAATAGGTGTCTGAGTGCCAAAAACAAGCCCCAACAGTGTTGCTGTTCCAGGTGAGACATTAAAGCCACTGCTATAATGCTCAACCTGACTTATATTTAAATATAACTTTAAAAATCTTTATTAGAACATTTTAATGGTTGATTTGAATCCCAAAGGACAAGGAGCCTGAAAGGAAGGGGAAGGGTACAGAAAAAAGGGTGGGGGAGAAAGTAAATAGAAAAAGAAGACAACAAGAGACATGAAGAACCCACTTCTAGACCTGCAAATAAAGCACAAACAAACAAACAAGCAAACAATACAGGGAGAAAAATACAACAGCAACAAACAGCATATGAATATACAACAACTGTCTCTCGTCTCGTCTTCTTCCGCTTATCCGGGTCCGGGTCGCGGGGGCAGCATCCCAAAAAGGGAGTCCCAGGCGGTCCTCTCCCCAGCCACTTCTACCAGCTCCTCCGGCAGGATCCCAAGGCGCTCCAGGGCCAAACCAGAGATATATTTTCTCCAGCGTGTCCTGGGTCGACCCGGGGGCCTCCTGCCGGTAGGACATGCCTGATTTGATTTGATTTATTTTATGGATCCCCATTAGTTGCTGCTTCTCACAGCAACTACTCTTCCTGGGGTCCTGAAACACCTCCCTGGGGAGGCATCCTAACAAAAGATGCCCGAACCACCTCAGCTGGCTCCTCTTTACATGGAGGAGCAGCGGTTCTACTCCGAGTCTCTCCCGAATGTCCAAGCTCCTCACCCTATCCCTAAGGCTGAGCCTGGCCACCCTGCGGAGAAAACTCATTTCAGCCACTTGTATCCGCGATCTCGTTCTTTTGGTCATTACCCAAAGCTCATGACCATAGGTGAGGATTGGGAGGTAGATCGACCGGTAAATCGAGAGCCTTGCTTTCCGGCTCAGCTCCTTCTTCACCCCCACTGACCGGTTCAGCATCCGCATCACTGCAGATGCTGCCCCAATCCGCCTGTCAATCTCCCGCTCCCTCCTTCCCTCACTCGTGAATAAGACCCCAAGATACTTAAACTCCTCCACTTGAGGCAGGACCTCTCTCCTGACCTGGAGTTGGCAAGCCACCTTTTTCTGACCGAGAACCATGGACTCAGACTTGGAGGTGCTGATCCTCATCCCAGCCGCTTCACGCATGGCTGAAGGTCAGAGCCTGATGAAGCTAAGAGGACCACATCATCCACAAAAAGCAGAGACGAGATTCTCCTGCCACCAAACTCAACACCCTCCACACCACGGCTGCGCCTAGAAATCCTGTCCATAAAGGTTATGAACAAGACCGGTGACAAAGGGCGGAGTCCAACCCTCACTGGGAACAGGTCCGACTTACCTGTCGGACCCGCATAGCCATTTGGCGATGCGGACCAAACTCACACTCCTCTCCAGGGACCAGACAAAAGACCATCCACTCCGTACTCCTGGAGTGTCCCCCACAGGTTGCCCCTGGGGACACGGTCATAAGCCTTCTCCAAATCCACAAAACACATGTGGATTGGTTGGGCAAACTCCCATGACCCCTCCATCACCCTAGCGAGGGTAAAGAGCTGGTCCACAGTTCTACGACCAGGACGAAAACCACATTGCTCCACTTCTATCTGAGGTTCAACCATCGACCGGACCCTCCTCTCCAGTACCCTGGAGTAGACCTTTCCAGGGAGGCTGAGGAGTGTGATCCCCCTATAGTTGGAATACACCCTCTGGGTCCCCCTTCTTAAAAATGGGAACCACCACCCCAGTCTGCCACTCAACAGGAACTGCCACCGATGACCACGCAATGTTGCAGAGACGTGTCAACCACACATGTCCTACAACATCCATAGCTTTCAGATACCCAGGTCGGATCTCATCCACCCCCGGGGTAGGGCTGCACGATATGAGAAAAATCTAATATCCCGATATTTTTTGGCGATATCGCAATACGATATATATCACGATATTTTAAATAAGCTCTGAAAACAAATGTTATTTTGAGCTATGTGCATTAAAAGGCACTGGTGGACTCGTTTGAATCATCCATTCACATATTTAACCATCAGTTATACAGAAGGTTTCATCAGGACAACACTGTTAAACAAGTCTCTGCTCTGGTTCTTACTGGACTTTCCTCCCAAATTAATCCCCCCCCCCAGTTTTTACTCAAATTTCCCCCCTTTCCCCTAAACTCAGTTTTAATATTTCTAAACTCCACATTTTTGTTTTAACCACAGTTACGAACCTAAAAAGTGAATAATTATAAAGTTAATGACAAATAATTCAACCAATCAAAGCCAAAGGATTCTAAATCTAGTGACTGTTATTTAACTTAAATAAAACAAAGTTCTGTGGTTCAGCTGATCATTGGGTGTTTAAGGTATTAAAAGTACTTATGATATATTTTTAAAGAAGATATTATGTGCAAACCAAATAATCTAGTGTATCTCACTTAAAAAAAAAGTATTTTTGTAAAATAAATTTCTTTAGAATTAAACTCAGCATAAAAATGTCTCATAAAGAAACATAAAAGCTGCCTAAAGATAAAACTTGAGACACCTGCCTGTTAAACAGACCTCTGTTCATTTTAACTTCTCCATCCATCACAGAGCAGAGACACACGGGGCGTTCTGACTATCAGCTCATTACAGGGATTCTAACGCTGCAGCCCATCGTCTGCTGACTAAACTTAGAGAAAAGTTGTTCTCCAGATTCATAAAAGTCTTTTAAGTATTGTTCCGTCCTGAGCTTTGAGCTAAACTTAGAGAAAATTCGCGTTCAGTGAGAATTTTCTCCGAAGCGGTCTGGTTATTTCTTCTTCGGTTTTCTCTGAGGGGAGCTCAGCTGAGCCGCTGCGTCACCAGGTGACATGAGGTGTGGTGGCTGCAGCGGCCACAATAACTCAGAAAATAGTTTATTCCCTTTTACTGAACTCAGTTTTGTTTGGTAATTCCCGCGATTCCGTCTAATTTCCATCTTTTTCCTCATCGAGGAGACCCGCTCGCTCATCGCTGCAGCAGGTACAGTTTTCAGGTTGGGAGGGGTGACGAGTGATGCATTCACAGCATGTGGGAGAAGCGAAACTTACAGTGAATTACAAGCAGACGGCTTCAATTTGCCGTCACAGTTTATACTCGAGTGTTGACGATATAGCCATTTTACACATCCCACGTGGAAAATACCGCGATACATCAAATATACTCGTTATATCCCCCAGCCCTACCCCGGGGCTCCACTTCTGCGTAGTTTTTTGACTACCTCAGCGACTTCTGCCCCAGAGATTGGACAGTCCATCCCCAGGTCTCCCAGCTCTGGTTCCTCATAGGAATGTGTGTCGGTGGGATTGAGGAGCTCCTTGAAGTATTCCTTCCACCGCCCAACTATAGCCCCAGTTGATGTCAGCAGCTCCCTGTCCCCACTGTAAACAGTGTGAGCAAGTTCCCACCTTCCTCCCCTGAGACGTCGGATGGTTTGCCAGAACCTTTCTGGAGCCGACCGATAGTCTTTCTCCACGGTCTCGCCAAACTCCTCCCATGCTCAAGATTTTGCCTCGGAAACTGCCACTGCTGCACCCCGCTTGGCCCTCCGATACCTATCAGCTGCCTCTGGAGACCCACAGACTTGCCATGCCTTGTAGGCCTCCTTCTACAGCTTGACAGCTCCCCTAACCTCTGGTGTCCACCAGCAGGTACGGGGGTTACCGCCACGATTGGCACCGGCCACCTTGCGGCCACAGCTAGCAACAATCGCCTCAACAATCGCAGAGCGGAACAAGGCCCATTCGGACTCAATGTCCCCCACTGCTCTCGGGACGTGATCGAAGCTCTGCCGGAGATGGGAGTTGAAGACCATCTTGACAGGCTCTTACGCCAGGCATTCCCAGCAGACCCTCACTATACGTTTACCAGGTCTGTGTAGCATCTTCCCCTGCCATCTGATCCAACTCACCACCAGGTGGTCATCAGTTGACAGCTCTGCTCCTCTCTTCACTCGAGTGTCCAAAATAGGGCTGCAGCTATCGAATATTTTTGTAATCGAGTACTCTATCGATCTACCCTTTTCAAGCAGAAACTCAAAACCCTCCTGTTCAAACAAAGTTACAACTAAGTACCCTTCTCTCTATTTCCAATGTTTTTATTATTTTTATTTTATTTTATATTCCTTATGTCTTTTAATGTTGTATTTTATCTGTCTTGTTGTAAAGTGTCCTTGGGAGTTTGAAAGGCGCTTCAAATAAAATGTATTATTATTATTATTATCGAATCTTTTTTTGATTAATCGAGTACTCTAATAAATTACATGTATTTATATAAATATACATGAATATACATAGATATAAATATATGTATGTATTCATTACATGTACAATGTATAAATCTGAGAGAAAATAACAAAGTATTAAACATTATTTTAAATAAAAAAAATATAAACCATGGTTTTGTGGCATATATGTGCATATATATACTATTATTACCGGTATTTATTGCTTACCACTGAACTTTCTGTTATGCCACTGTCTTCCCCTCACACACCTTTATTTCAGTCGGACTGAAGTGAACACGTTGCTGCAGCTCGCAAGTTAATTCCATACGTGATGCGTGGCTTCGATTAATTGCTGGAATGCCTGTTTTTCGCGGCACAAATCTCATTGCATATGTTGCATTTTGCTCTGTTCCCGTTTACCTTACCAAAATGCAGCCAAACTTTAGAGTTTTTCGGAATTTTTAACCCAAAACTCGCTACTGTTTTGACAGGGAGGGGAGGGGCTATCTGCTCCTCCGTCTCACTTGTGTCTCCACCCGTGTAGATGCGCAGGCGGCTAAATGAAGCATCCCATTTACAGGGACATTTTATAGTAAAAGTACCAAAGTTGGCATCGTGTTTTTTCGCTACCGGTACCTACCGACGTCTTTCGGTCTGTACCGGTCTAGTACTAGTAGTAATAGTACGATCTAGTTGTCCGCCATGGCTTAAGAGAAAGTTAAGTTACATTCACTACTCGCGTGTGCATTCAGTGCAGTGTGTATGTGCGTCACTTATTTCGGTCTGGGTTAAACATGACCCCGGGCAATTGCAAAGCCATGAATTAATTAAATATGAATTAAACGAAGCCTCGAGGCAGAGAATTTGCCTAGAGGCTTTTTTGTACTTTAATTATTCGAGGTACTCGAGGAATCATTTCAGCCCTAGTCCAAAACATACTGTCTTGTAGTTGATGATACAACTATAAAGTTAATCATCGATCTGTGACCTAGGCTGTCCTGGTACCAGATGTACCAGTGGGCATCCTTATGTTCGAACATGGTGTTTGTTATGGCCAAACTGCGACTTGCACAGAAGTCCAAAAACAGAACACCACTCAAGTTCAGATTGGGCAGACTGTTCCTCCCAATCATGCCCCTCCAGGTCACGCTGTCATTGCCCACGTGAGCATTGAAGTCCCCCAGCAGGACTATGGAGTCCCCAGTAGGAGCGCTATCCAGCACTCGTCCCAGGGACTCCAAAAAGGGTGGGTACTATGAACTGCTATTTGGTGCATAAGCACAAACAACAGTCAGGACTCGTTCCCCAACCCGAAGGCGCAGGCAAGCTGCCCTTTCGTCCCCCAGAGAAAACCCCAACATACAGGCAGAGAGTCTTGGGGCTAACAGAAAGCCCACCCCAGCCCTCCGCCTCTCATCTGGAGCAACTCCAGCATAAAAGAGAGTCCAACCCCTCTCAAGGACTCGGGTTCCAGATCCAACGCTATGTGTTGAGGTTCAGCCTCTTCCACAAGCTCCAGCTCCTTCCCCGCCAGAGAGGTGACGTTCCATGTTCCAACAGCCAGTTTTTGTGTCCAGGGATCGGACCGCCAAAGCTCCCGCCATGGTCTGCCATCCGATCCACAATGCACCGGACCCTTCATGTTCCTCCTGCAGGTGGTGGGTCCACAGGTGAATGAGCCCATGTATCTGGGTCGGGCTGGGCCCGGCTGGGCCCCATTGGTGAAAGCCCAGCCACCAGGCGCTCGCTCACGGGCCCCAACCCCAGGCCTGGCTCCAGGGTGGGACCCCAGTAACCCTCCGGGCCAGGGCTTGTTGATTTTATTTCCATGAAGAATCTTCTGAACCGCACTTTGTCTCACCCTTCACCTAGGACCAATTTGCCATGGGTGACCCTACCAGGGGCACAAGTGCCCCAGACAACATACAGCTCCTAGGATCATTAGGGCACTCAAACTCCTCCACCACGATAAGGTGGCGGTTCACGGAGAAGTACAACAGTTGTGATATCCTTAAAATGTATTCGGTAAAGACTAATTCAAGATGTGTCAGTGTCAACCACAGGCCCAGTGAATGTGTCTGAAAACACCTGAGTCCATCTTTATGTGAACACCTTGTGATCACCTGTGTGTGTGTGTATATGCACGCTTGTGTATGTAAGGTTTCTCTATTGAAACATTCAATAATAAGTTCGAGGAGCCACCGCTCCCAAGGCCCAGGAGGAGGTCCAGGCCCCAGACGTCCAGACGTTCCTCGAGTTTAACTCGTCATATCTCAGGAACGGTTAAAGATATCAACAAGCTGGAGTATTTTAAAAGTTGAATGAAGTTTATAGGTTGAAGTATGCTGAAGTAGTTAAACTTTGAAAAAGAGTTGAATTATTTTAAAAATTTGAAGAATTTGAAGGATTTCAATGTATTCCAATGGGCTGAAAAGTTGGACAAAAAGCTGAATATCTTAGAAAATATTAAAGATATCAAGAAGAAACGTCATAGCAGGAATATCCTAAATGAGCTGAACGTTTTGGTATATGAATTGCTGAAATCGGCTGAAAATTGTGGAAGGAAAAGCGAGCCAAAAAACGGCGGAAGTTAATTAAAGTGCCCATGACATCGGTTTCCATGTTTTCTGACTTATCTATCATGTTGCAACGTTGAGTTCTCACCTTAAACCTGCCAGAAAGAGCAAAAAACGGCATCCATCGGTCTCCTAGTACAGCTAGTGAGAAGCTCTTCAAGATTTCAGACCCAGGTTTCAAACAGTTTTTTTCACCCCAGCCCGCTATGAGGTCATAGTGATCCGGACTTGCTTATATGGTAAATTCTCCTCCCACATGCACGTTCACGACAACTGGAGCGAGGCAGTGCCGCCGCCATTGCCCATAAACCGTGTTGTGTTTAGTTTCAGTTTCGTTTCTCTTTCACGCGACGACACTGCCCCCTGCTGCAGCAGAAGTGTCAGGCTGCCAAATAAGGAGAAACCCAGCAGAACCGGAAGGCGGCGCTTTCTTCTGATCTCTGAGTTGCTCGTTAGGAAATAATTACAGTGTATTTTGAGTTATAATGGTGCAACGCTAATCTAGAGGCATCAAAGATTACACCTGTTTAATATAAAGTGATTTAAATATGGAGTCACAGGCACTTTAAGAAACGGAACTAGAGAGCAGTTGCTTTTCTTACAGAAAAGCAAAGTTGGACGGCCCTTAGCGCAATCGGCCTGTGCGAGTAGTAGCATAGCAGTAGTGATGTTGCACTTGAGTGTCTCAAGTCATAGGATAAAATCACAGTTAAAGCAGAGTGACATTTCTACAAGTAGTAACATTTAATCAGTATAAACATTTATTGTAGTTGCAAGTTCAGTGGCACAATTTCAATCAGTAGAAGTACAAGTAACTCATTTGTGTTAATAGTACAAATTGTATCACTAGTATAAATGTATAAAAAGTAAAAGGAGGATTAGGCAGAATCAGAAGCATAAGTCTTTAAATCTGCAGTAAGCTGCTGATTGGAAACAGGTGTGCAGACTGCAGCAACATAACCAATCCCAGTAGAGTTCCTGTAGTGATCTAAACCTTGTGAAACCTTTGATGGCCCTCATGAGCAGTTGGCATAGTTGTAATGTCACTGCACTTTAGTGTCAGAGGCGTGGGATCAAATCCCAGTCAGAGCAGAGTAAAAATTCAACCAGTAGCCACATTTAATCAGTATAAATCTTTATTATATTTGCAAGTTCAGTAGAATTACTAATAACTCATTTGTGTTAATTGGACAAATTGGATCATCAGTAAAAGTAAAAGCAGGATTTAGCAGTTTATGAAGCATTTTTTTAGCATTAAAATGGCTGGAAAAGCATCAGTTTTAAAAGAGTACTACTAAAAGCATGAAAAGACAAAAAGATTAGTTTTTAAAAGTTTCACATCTGAAAAGTTTTAAAAGTTAGAATTGTAGACAGTTGATTATGAGGCAGATCATAGAACAACTTCTTAATTCTGCAGATTGGAAACCTGTGTGCGGACTGCAGCAGTATAGCCACTCCCAGTATGGTTTCCAGGGTGACACAGCAACAAATAAGAAGCTCAGTTTAAACAAACTTTAATAACTTAAAAACTACAAAGTTTTTTTCCACCAAGAGTCATAGCAGGATTCTCATGATTAAGCTGTTTGATTTGATACAAAAATGGTATCTGTAGGACAAAAGATGCCGGAGTAGAAGCAAGCACAAAGTACAGACAATAGCAGAATAGAGAGAAACAGCAGGAAGCAATTGTCTTAATGCAGAATGACAGCGATGTGAGAAAACCCTGGAAAACCTTTGAGTTCCCACCGAAGCAAGTGGCATTGAGGTTTCAGTCATTTGACGGCCCGTGAAGTGTCAAGTGTGGAGTAGATTACCGTGTGCCGGGTTCGATTCCCGGAAAAACCATGAAAACTGACAAACCAAACTCTCAAAAAACTCACAATGGGTCCGTCCCGGAATGCCCATTGACATACAGGCTGAAAAACCAAAAGCAAAACTCAAAACCAAAATCACAACCAGTAGTACAAGGATAACAACTAAAAGTAGTACTAGGATTAATAGTATCAATAGCTGTGGAAATTAATACTAACCTTTTAAGGGTAGCAATGACTTGAACATATATTAGTTTCATTGAGAAATTAGTGTTTCAATAAATTCATTTCTGACCAAAGTATAAGTGCTAGGATTATTAAAAGTCATAGCACAAGTCAGAAAAATCAGCTGATTTTTTTGACATTATTACCGTCTCGATAGCATCAAGTATACAGGAGAAGAAGCGTGCCAAAGTTTTTATGCTTAAAAGTTTAATAATTATTAGTGCAAATAGTATAAGTGTTAGCGTCACTCAAAGTCATAGCGAGCGATTCCCGACTGAGTAGAATTTTTTGGTACCATCATTGTTTTAGTAGCAGTTAAGATGCAGGAGGAGTTGCGAACCAAAGTTTAGCAGAATAATAAAAGTAAGAAGTAGAAAGGAGAATAAAGAGAAACAGGAAAACAATATAGAGAAACAGTAAGAAAAAAAACCAATTTTTGGATGCACTCCCAGTAGGGTTTCCGTAGCAGTAGCTACCACGAGCAGTCAGCATAACAGTAACGTCACCGCACCTTAGTGTCACAAGTCATAGGATCAAATCCCGGTTAAACCATAGTAAAATCATAGGATCAAATCCCAGTTAAATCATAGTGAAATTTCTACAGGTAATAATATTTAAGCAGTATAGACCATTATTATATTTGCAAGTTGCAAAATTAGTGTTTCAATTAACTCATTTGTGGCCAAAGTAGAAGTGCTAGGATTATTAAAAGTCATAGCACAAGTCAGAAAAATCAGCTCATTTTTTTAACCTTATTACCGTCTCGATAGCATCAAGTATACAGGAGAAGAAGCGTGCCAAAGTTTTTATGCCTTAAAGTTTATTAATTATTAGCGCAAATAGTACAAGTGGTAGGATTACTAAAAGTCATAGCCTGAGTGTCACGAATTAGTAGAACGTTTCGGTACCAAGATTGTTTCAGCAGCAGTTACGACGCAGGAGGAGAAGCGTTCCAAAATTTTTATACATTTTAATCATTTGCATTGATGTCTATGAGGAGTTTATGATTTTTATTGATTTTTAGAGCAAAAAGTATAAGCGTCAGCGTCACCAAAAGTCATAGCGGGCGATTCCCGATCGAGTGGAATTTTTCGGTACCGTTTTCGTTTCGGTAGGAGTCAGAACGCGGGAGGAGAAGCGCGCCGAAGTTTGAGCACGAGTCGGCGGGAGGATCTCAATAAAACTACAACAAAAACTAACTAATAAAGAGAAACAGGAAAACAATAGTTTGAATGCTTAGTCAGCATTCAAACCAACTAGCACAATCAAATGACCAGTAACAAAATTATGCATGTTGATGGAAAACGACTCATAATTGTGTGTTATTGTTCTTTGAAGGTCAATAATTGACAAATATTGATTACAAAGAAAATACTTTGAGTAAGCATTGAAAGCATTGTTATAAAAAAAAGTATGTAAAGAGATTGATGTTGGCTCCACATTTGTTGTAATTGTCATGACTAGGCATGGACAATTAGGGGCCGGTATGTTGGAGCCAATGGGGTTTATGCACGGTCACTTCCTGGTTGCGATAGAGGCTGCCGCTCCCTTCCGGTTCAACGCTGTTCCCACACAAACTGGACAAAATTGATTTTTTTTACCCGTTTTCTTCAAGACCTGCCGCGCATCACGGTAAACGATGTCCACCGAATTTTTGAAAAACACACAGAGACGTCTGCGAGCAAGCGGGTGAAGGACTTTAAGCTGTATATAACCAGCTTTATTCATGAAATTGAAGGTAAGCTAACAGCGTTAGCTCGTAGCTTCCATCATCAAAAAACAGTGAGACAGATCTATATAGCCGTGATCGTGGGCTCCAACTGCTTCCCAACTTTCACCTTTCTCTGGTCTAGCTGTACGTTATCAAACACCAAGTCTTCATTCACCAAAAGAATAGTTGTTCCAGTGAAATAACACACGAACGGCGCCGCGCCTCCTCCATTAGCCTCCTCCACTCGGCTCTTTGACTACTGTGCTGCAAAGTGTGGACTGCAGACACGGTGTGGTTAGAAATGATCACGTTTTCTCTTCTTAAGTTCACAATCCTTCCTTTTTGTAGTTATTTATTCAGTGGAAATGTGTGGAAACGGACTGATGAATTCTATTCAGCTGATGCGGTACACAACGGAGCACAGCAGTGTTCAGCTGTCAAGGCTTCCCGTCCGCTGATACTTATATGATGGCTTCATTTCTTAGTGCTATAATATATATATCATTCTGTACTATACTATACTATTACTCGTTTTGATTATAAACAATATCTTTAGATGGAAATGCACTCTAACTCTGGAAATCTTCACGTTTCAAATTGAACCGGAAATGGTCCCGCGAGGTAATTTTAAACCGGAAGTTCTACTAAGTACTCTGTGCATAAAGCCTATTGCGACAGAGGGCGCTCTGGGAGTGGCTCTACCTAGAGGTTAAAGGTGACCTAATCAAGCCACAGGTGGCTTTTTGGGAGACAAACGGTTTTGACTGTGCTGGATGGTGTAGGATAGTGTGTTTGTGTTATTTAGCGCTGTTTTTTGTTTTTCTTTATTTACTTTAATAAATGGATCGGTGCATCCGAACATAATTCTGGACTGCTTTTTGGCCACTTCAACCCAGCCTTCATCCTGCACTTAAGGCTTTTATCCAACAATAAAAAGCCACAACAAACGGCGCCTGTTTAGAGTCACACTGAATGTTTTTCGTCGGTATGTGGGACTCCATCACATCCAGTCCTGGACTAGACCAGGACCGCCGGAGTTTTTCGTTGCCAAACAGAAGTCACCGTACCGGTAAGGAAGCCGTCCTGTTGTTGTTGACTCAGTGTCCTGACAGACTGGCGATTGGCATTCACAAACATAATAATTTAGCAATTTTGATTAAAATGAATAAACACAGACTTGATTAAAGAGCGCTCTAACCTAAAACTAACAACTCATCGCCGACAGCCAGCAGGCAGCTGGCAGACTACAGCGGTGCTAGTCTGGAGATGTTAAAGTAGTTTTAGCATTAAAAAATCTAACACAATGCATCTGTTACACAAACTCCACACAACAAAGGGCTCAAATGATCATATTTATGGGATTATTGATCATACAGAGTGTTAAATTATCCTACAAATACTTTATCTACATCTGACAACACTGTAAGCAGCGCCACCTAGCTGGGAGCTCCCTCTGGTGACGTCACAGGTCCAAATATGGGAAAAAAAAAAAAAAAAAGCGTTTTTAGAAGCTTTGCAAAAAGGGGCACTTTTGACTAAAAAAATGTATTGTAAAACAAAATACCCTCAATGAACATTTCAAATAGTATTTTTGGACAGAATTTTATCTGAATAAAAAAAAAAAGAACTTTCAATGTGCTCTTTAACACACATACAATCACAGTACGTCCGACCCACGCACGCAACTCACACATGCCCAGTAGAGGTGCAATGGGTCACAATCAATCCGTGATCCATACAGATCAGCCTCTATGGTTCGAGACACGGTTCACGGATCCAGCTGGCTGCGCTCGCGCGCTTTGCTAAATCCTCCCCCACCCGAAAGCTTGCGCTCTGAATCTGTTGATAAATACTGTAATTCCCCTCTGAGAAAGACGTTCATTTTGTCATCACATATCAAGTTCTCTCTATCAGACTCAGTCAGTTTAATTGACCAGAACAAAGGATCACTAATCAATGTTTGATCCACTCTCTGATGCATGTGCGTGCGGGGAGCTGCGATCCTCCATCCCTCTGTCAGCTGATCATTCTCTTCTCTGATGGCAAACCAGATTAACCAATTTCTGCCTAAGATAACGTGTTATGTTGGACTTTTATACAAGCAAATTAGCATTAATATTAACGGTGCTCAGTCAGGAGGAGCCATCAGAACACCTTGATCATCACGCCTCCTCACCTGCTGCAGCTGAGTCTGACTGAGTGAGCGGAAGAAACCGGGTCATCGCTCTGTCAGACCGGAGGTGCATAGTGGAAGGCTTTTCAATATTTAATTTGTTTTAATATGATTAAAAGTTTTATTTAAGCATCAGATTGACCTCATGAGTTAAAGGCTGTTTGAGCATTAAGCAGAAAAATGTTGCACAGTGCTCTACAAAAAAAAAAAAAAAAAAAAAAGAGAGCAAAGTTGCAAAGTTATTTGTCTTTAATTTTAATTTTTGCTGATCCAAAAACTGATCCAATCTTTGACTCAAATCCGATCCTATTTGTGAGTTTTTGTCCAGCACTGGTGCAACAAAAACAAAAAGAGCCAACAGCAAATCATCATCATCTAGTTCACTTTCTGGATCATTTTTCGCCGCAGTCGCCTTGATTGAAAGACATCCGTCTCTCCCACTACGGCTGACTTTATGTTGCGTTCACTGACTGGCCTGGCTCGGATAGAAGAGTTACTATCAATTTGATCGCAGAAACACCATTGGGAGAATAATATAATTGATGGAGGGGCCCTCTCTGGGCCTGCAGGCCCCGGTGCACTGCACCGGCTGCACTTACCAGCTTGCAGCTGACCAGGCTGCAGTAATTAAACCACAAATAACCCAATTAGCATGAAGTATACTGAAAATAGTTTGTGTTTTATAAACCACAAAATGGAGCAGCATCAAAACAAAGACTTGGCCATTTAGGAGATTTTTTTTATCTCATCCTTTGATAAGTATGATTAGGACTGATGCTGGTTTAAAGGATTAAAAAACCATTTTTTAAAGCTTGAATTTTTTTTATGAACGCATAAAAATGCAAAGAGACTTTAATGCATCTAATGGTTAAACTTAGGATTGACGTTGTGGCTGGAGACTGAGTGATGTAACTGTACAGAAACCTCTCACCAGGAATCATTTTGATGGCCACGTTGACCTCCTTCCAGTTCAGAGCACGCTCAAATTTCCAGTCCAGGATGAAGTTGCTGTTGTCGGTTACTACAGGACCCTGAAACACACACAGATATGCACACTTTGCATACACTTTGCACACTTTGGTTTACTGCTAAGACATTATCTATAAATGTTGTACCAGTGCTGACATCATCTAATGAAATTTAAGTAACTAAAAGTTTCACCAACAGAAGCCTACAGAAAAATCTAAAATTGATGTTAAATTTAAAGATTTGAAAATGAGAAATAATTATGGTCACTGATCTTACAGCTTCACTAAGTCAGAATTCCAACCCTTTACAAGGTGAGTTTTTAAAATGCTGTTGTACTGGAGAAGATTTACACAAACAAACAGAACTCAAAAACAGCTTTTTCTTCCTTGTCTCATAAATGTAATTCTAGAATAAGTTCTGGTAGAATCAATTTGAGAGACTTCCACGTGAAGCACGCATGCTGACGGACGTGTTCTGAACGCCGCTCCAACCCTCGTCACCCTTAACAAAGTTTAAATGCCTTAAAACAAGAGTGAATAGCGATATGTGACTCAACTTAAATGTGAGAAACGAAAATCTAAAAGTGGAGGTAATTTGCAAGATTTATGGCCTCCAGGCTTCGCAGCAAAGCGACGGAACAAACTGAACAAGACAAGGAGAAGATGTTGGAAAAAATCCTTCAAGAACTCAAAGACTCCCGAAAAGAAATCCAACAGTTTCGAACTGAAACCGGGAAACACTTTGAGGAACTATGGACAGAAGTAAAAGAAATCAGATCGGATTTGGGGAAATGGAAAAGAGAATGGATCAAGCAGAAACCCGAATCACCGAAATTGAGGACAAAGACGCGCAGCTGACGAAGGTGATGATCCACCTGCTGCAAACGCAAAGCGAAATAAAAAAGAAATGTGACTACATGGAAAATCGAAGCCACAGAGAAAATATAAGAATACATGGAATTAAAGAAGAAAGTGAAGGCGAGAACCCCAAGAAATATATTGAGAACTTGATAAAGAAAAAACTGAACATTACGGAGGATCTGCAAATAACCAGAGCGCACCGCTCGCCGACTTCGAAAGGAAACGTTGAGACGAGACCAAGATCCTTCATAATTAACTTCTTGAACTACAACATTCGCCAGCTTGTTTTGACTTCAGCATGGGAGAAAAAGAAGATCTACGTTGATGGAGCGAGGATTTTCTTCGACCAGGACTACTCCACCAGCGTCCAGAAAGAGAGGGCAAAGTATCAATCAATACGCAAAATACTACGTGAGCAGCAGATAAAGTCTCATCTGATATATCCGGCAAAGTTGAGGGTCTTCAGTCGAGAAGGCACGGTGGTCTACAATAATCTTCAAGCAGCAGCGAAGGGACTACGGGACCGAGGGATCAACATAGAGGTACCAGAGGAGCCGGACCTGGACGAGATACTGAGGGGAGGCGGCTGGACGACGGTGGACAGATGAGAGGGAGAAGCTGCGCTGGCCGCCCAGGTGAAAACGTTACTGCAGTCACTACGACGAGGAGACGATCAGGAGGAAAATAAGTGTGGAAAAGAGTAACAAGTCTTTTTTTTTTTGTTTGGTCGGACTTTGAGACAAGAAATATAGAGACATTGGTATAAAGCGGGGGTATAAGATAACTGAAATATGAGGAATTTAAATAATTTTAAGACTCATATCGCTACTATTAGGGGGTGTAGGGGTGTGGGGGGGATAACATCTATGAACTTCAGTCACAGCAAGCCGTTTCCCACATTAGTATGGGCAGTAGTATCCTTAGGACGCCCAGGATTCCTGAGAACACACATGGAATCATCACAACGGCAGACTATAGAGTCTGCCACATATGGAGGTTGTTAGGGTTTTTTTTGTTTTGTTTTGTTTTACACATGGTGGTTGACTAACATGAAATGTAATGGGAAAATGTTGAAAATATTTATTGGAAATTTAAGCTACAACAGAAATATTTAGATATTTATGACATCCCTTAAAATAATTTCATACAATGTAAATGGTCTTAAGCATCCTGTCAAACGTAAAAAAATACTAAATCAATTGAAAAAAGATGGAGGAGATTTTTTTTTTTTTACAAGAGACACATCTAAATAAAACTGAACATGAAAAATTAGGAAAATTGATTTCAGCACAGGTTTTTTGCTCATCATATAAATCATCAAAGAGAGGGGTAGCAATATTAATACGGTCCTGTATTTCATGCAGATAAAGTGATTTCAGATAAAGAACGGAGATATGTGGCTGTGTTTGGGAAGATTGATAATATTTTGATTTCATTGATAAATGTGTATAACCCTCCAGAGGTAGGACCAGACTTGGTGAAAAAAGTAATAGATATAATTGTTTCTGAAAGCCAAGGAACAACAATAATGGCAGGGGATTTTAATCTCATCATGGATGCTAACTTGGATTCTCAGAGTAAAAGATTACATAGTTCTGAACCCGCAGCAAGAATACTTAGGAAAGCAATAAAAGAAATTGGAATAGTAGATGTGTGGAGAACTTTTAACCCGTCACAGAGAGATTATACTTATTATTCAAAATCACACGACAAGTATTCAAGGCTAGATTATTTCTTTGTGTTTTAAAAAGGAACTGTCTAGAGTACAAGGTTGTAAAATACATCTGGGTGCTCATTTATAAAGCTTTGCGTAGAATCCTTACTAAAACTTGCTTAAGCTCAGCCAAAAATTTTCAGGTACGCAAATTCCATTTCCGATTTATAAAACCCTGCGGACGCACAGATCCACGCAATTCTGCTTTATAAATCGATGTCAGACCTAGAACTGTGCTCAGCTGTTTTTGGGTCAGAACCCTCCTCCTACACACCCACATTCTGCCATATACGGTCAATGCAAAGTACCTCATGAGTAATTGCATATGCATAAGCCAGTGGGTTTCTGGCTTTTAACAGTAAATCGTGACAACAGAGAGGTTTAGGAAGCGTAATTTTACAGAGGCTGAAACTCGAGGTGCTTGTGGTGAAGTGGATGGACGGAAAAATGTTTTATTAGGTGGTGAAATGTGACAGATCACGAACTCCGAGAGACGTCTCGTTGCAGCGCGCCTGCTGTCAGTTTGACAGAGGGATCGTGAAGATCTAAGAGAAACGTTTAATGACAACATTTAATTTAATCCAAAGGGGAAGACACGTCATGCTGTTCATCCTATTAAACAGTCAACCTGCTGGATAAAATAATCGCTGGTTGAAACCCGAGAAGGGCCGGTGACACCGGGTTTTACTGGTTCTGATGGTTCTGTTGATCTAATACTGGACCCAGTTGATCCATAGGATGCTCTAATGAATCTACAAGAGTACCCAGCTGCATCAAAATGGCGCACGAAGCTCCATGACGTCGCATGAACCTCCATGACGTCAATTACCGGAAGTGGGTTTTTTACCCGGAAGTCACGTGACTTAGAGTCACGCCGCCTTCTTTTTAGAAAATTCTTTATTTAAAGTTACGAAAAACTTATTCAAAGATATTCTAAAACAGAGAAAGAGCTTTGAATACAAGTAAATGTATTTATGTGCGTTCAAACTGCATCAAATTCCCGGAAGTTACATCACTGCCAGCACAATTCATGTGACTTAAAGTCACGCCTTGTCTTTCTTACAAAATAATTTGACAGTTGCAGAAAACGTATCCAAACATGTTCCAAAAACTAGGAAAGAGCTGTGTGATGTTTTTCTGCATTCAAACTAGATCAAATATATACTT
>SSNR01000947.1:40827-52745 GCA_006937965.1 Callopanchax toddi
CTGGAGGAAGGCAGCCTCTTTTACAATCGAGATATGCATCTGCAAAACACGACAAGATCAGTAAATATTGGTATGTAATAAAATCTGATAGGTTGTACATTGATAATGTTTTACCTATAAGTAAAATACAGTAGGGCAAAATACAGCTGTCTCCAGTATCCACAGAACTAAAATGTCTTAAACCATTTTAATTTAATCCATTAATGACATAGAATGCTAAACCATTTTAATTTCTGGTAAACTATGTTGTCTAAGGGCTAGCTTCAGCTGTAATATTACATTCCTATACATCCCATAAAGCATTAAAAAGATATTGTTCACATGATTGCTCATTGTTAAGAAAAACTTTGCACCTCATATATGTTAGAATACAAACAACAGGAAGATAGAGTTGTTAAAGAAAAACAAGTTTTATTTGACAACTGAATCAGTTAAAACAATATCTGACTAAGATATAGCTACTAAAGCTTAATCAATGATTCTTGTACTTCCTGGACTCCTTTCTCATTGAGAGTTCTCCATAAGATTAAAACGAGGAAGCCCGACGGAACTTGAAATGTTTTGATAAATAAAAGATGAGTAGTTGGTAAGGTTTTATTTCATTAAAATGTATACTTTGTACTGGCGTGAATAACTTCTGTTTCTGGCAATTTATTTGTATTTGCATTTTAAACTTATTTAAATATCCCCGTGTCTGTTAGTTATAATCTGACTTGACCTATAAAGTTTGAAAAGCATTACGAAAAATAACCCTTTGTTTGTGATTAAAAGGAAACATTCAAAAGTCCGGGTTAGCTTACTTTTGAATCATTCAGAGAGAAAACTCTGCGGAGAAACGAGAAAAAGAACTTCCATTTACCTCTACTCATATGCTACGATTATAAAATTCATCTTTAAAAAGATATAACTTATATATAAGCTACTTACGTTCATTTTGTCTCCACAACAAAGATTTCGGATAGAAAAACTTTCGGGCGCGCTTTATTGGCTACTACGGTCACGGGACTTTCGGGTCACGGGACTTCCGGGTCAAACGATCACTTCCGGTAATTGACGTCATGGAGGTTCATGCGACGTCATGGAGCTTCGTGCGCCATTTTGATGCAGCTGGGTGCCTCTCTGAATCTATCAGCTGATCGATCGTCCAGTCATTATCTAGAAATCTCTAAAAACTCTCTCCCATTCATCCGGAGTCTGCCTGCTGGCTGAGCTGCGCAGTGCATCCAGCGCATTACGCACAAGTGTCCCTGCAGAATTCCTAAGTCTCAGAAATCACAATTAATGCACCAATAAGTGCAGTTTGTTATATAATCTGAAGACGACTGGATGAACATAATGGGATATTTTTTGAAAATGCGACATATTTTCATTCAGATTTAAATTTTTATTCTTTTTAGAGACGGATTGTTGGTTCTGTGTGCGCAAGGGTCTACAAGTCTTTAATTGCGTCATAAATTCAACATTTTTCATCTCACCAGCTGCTCTGACTGGTTTCACGTCTCCAACATGTGCTTACGCAAGGTCTAAAGTTTGCTTAGAGTTGCGCACATTTTTCCGTTACGTTTTCTTTTATAAATCCCAAATTTTGCGTAAAAAGTGACCTACGCAACTTTTTGGCCCATTTTGTGCGTAAGCAAGTTTTATAAATGAGCACCCAGATCACCCTTTCAGACCATGCCTCAACATCACTGCTTATAGAAATAGGAAAGGAAAAGAATAGGGCACTGTGGAGACTTAATAATTCATTATTGCAACTGGAAGATTTCAAAGAAAAGATAAGAACAGCAATACAAGAATATCTGATAATTAATGATACTAATGAGGTTAGACCTGTTAGTATTTGGGAAGGTTTGAAATCTGTTATCCGAGGGAATATTATTTGTTTTTCATCTTGGAAAAAAAAGGAAAGGCTGATTAAAGTCGAGAACCTTGAATGTAAGATAAATGAACTAGAAAAAAAACATAAAACAACGGGGGGTGCTGTTGTCCTGGAAGAATTAAAAGAGCAAGAAAAGAACTGGATGAACTGTTGACTGAAAGAGTTGAACGAGCTCTGAGTTTTATCAAACAGAAATATTATGATGGAGGTGCAAAATCACTAAAGATACTTTCTTATAAATTGAGAAAAGAGCAGACAAAATCAAATATTGCATATATTAAGAATAAAGTTACAAATCAGAGGATAACAAGTAAACAGGAGATTGTAGACGAATTCGCTAAATATTATAAACAATTATACACCCCAGATAAAGAAGAAACTATCTCTCAGTCTAGAGATTACCTGCAAGGTTTGAATCTACCACAAGTGACAAATCTACAGAATCAAAATCTCACTGCACCAATCACTGTGGATGAGATATCAAAGGTTATTCAGAAACTAAAGTCAGATAAAAGCCCAGGTAGCGATGGATTTACTGGAGAATTCTATAAGGTATTCAAAACTCAACTCATTCCTACTTTGCATAAAACATTTAATTGGGTGCTTAATCAGGGAGTATGGCCAGATACTTGGTGCAATTCTATAATAACAATAATACATAAGGAAGGTAAAGGACCCCTCACAGTGTGAAAGTTATAGACCAATAACATTACTCAATGTGGACCAAAAGTTACTAAGTAGTATAATAGCAGACAGATTAGCTAAAATTATACCGAACATTATAGAACTAGACCAGACAGGATTTATTATAAATAGACAATTATCAGATAATGTTAGACGAACATTGAATATAATGCAACATGTGCACAAATCTGAAAGGCAGGCTCTCATTCTCACTTTAGATGCAGAGAAAGCATTTGATAGAGTTGCCTGGCCCTTCATCTTTGAGACCTGTCGAAGCTTTGTTTTCAATGAGATCTTTGTTTCTTGGCTTCAGACTATGTACCAAACCTCCAAAGCACAAGTCAGAGCTAACGGTACTTTATCAAATCATTTTAAACTCAGAAGGGGAACGAGACAGGGAGACCCTCTCTCACCACTCATTTTTGCCGTATGTATTGAACCACTGGCAGTTAAAATTAGAATAAATGAGGAAATTGAAGGAGTGAAAATTGCGGGTACACATCACAAATTAGCATTGTATGCTGACGATATTATTTTATAGTTAACTGAATTGGAGAAAACTCTGCCAGTATTAATGAATAACATTAATGAATATAGTAGAGTTTCTGGATATAAATTGAATATGGATAAATGTGAGGCAATAAACTTAGGAGAGCCCATCTCACCAGAGTTAAAAAAGGATTTACCATGGAAATGGGATAGAGGCAAAATTAAATATCTGGGAATAGAAATACCTAAGAATATGGAACTATTATATAATTGTAATTATGATAAACTTGAATTAAGAATTAAACAGGATTTAAATAGATGGAGTCTGGTCCCTCTGGCGCTATTTGGAAAGATCGATATTATTAGGATGAATGTACTTCCTAGATTTTGATTTTTATTCAAGGCACTACCCCTATATGTCTGCCCAGTTGTGTTTAGATATTGGGATCGATTGTTAGTGAAGTTTATCTGGGATAGTAAAAAACCAAGAGTTAAAATGAAAATGCTTAAATTGGCTAAAAAATTAGGAGGACTGGCTCTCCCAAACCTGCAGCACTATTACTATGCAGCTCAAATTCAAGCACTACAAAAACTACTAAATGATAACATAGAGGCAAAATGGAGGTCGATAGAGTTACACCAATGTAGAGAGGTAGGGAAACTTTTGCCATTTACAACGAAAATAAACAAACAAAAAATAGATAATAAATGGTTTCAAAATACATTAATGGTATGGAATAAAGTAAGAACAAATTTAAAAATACAAAAAGAACTTTTAGTATTAAGAGAAATTAGCACAGATCCTGATTTTAGACCAAATAAAGAAGGGAATTTGTTTAAAAGCTGGAGTAAGAAAGGGCTGGATATATTTGGACAGTTAATAGATAAAAAAAGGTATTGTAGAATTTAAAACACTACAACAACAATACGATCTGCCATCTTCTCTTTTTTTTTTTTTGGTTATTTACAGGTCCGAAGTTATATAGAAAAGAGTGAAATACAGAAGAAAACAATCACAGAGTTTCATCCCTTAGTTAAATTTTTAGTCAAGAATTACAAGTGCGCTAGTGTCAAACATCATATCTCTGTATTATATAGCATCTTGGAAAGTGACGAACCAGAAGAACTAAGACAAAAAATCAAGTGGCAGGAAGAACTGGACATAAGCATTTCTAAATCAGACTGGGAAGAAATAAGCCTATCATCAAATAAAACAACTGCATCTCAATTCTGGAGAGAATGCGCCTGGAAGATTCAGATGAGATATTTCTTAACACCAATTTCAACAATCAGTAACATCAGACTGTTGGCAAGAATGTGGTGAAAACCAGGCCAATTATACTCATATCTTTTGGTCCTGTCCCATTTTGAAAACATATTGGATAAATATTAGTAAAGAAATAAGTAAGGTAATGAAGATGGACCTTCATATTGACCATGAGTTTGTCATGTTAGGCAAAATGCCAAAAGAGATCACAAGAATGGAGGATAAGTATCTTGTAAGAATCTTGAGAATAACGGCTCTTAAACTTATAACAAAAAATTGGCTTCAGAAACTAAGTCCTGGAGTGGAGAAGTGGCGAGATTTAATGGAACAAGTCAAAGAAATGGAGCAGCTAACATATAAGATTAGAGGAAATTCAAATGAGACACAGACTGTGGGTTAAATGGGAGAGTTATATAAAAACTGAGGGTAACATATAATAAATAAGACATGAGGTGATGATGTAGCATCTGAATAAATAGAAGATAACAAGGGGGAACGGAGATGGAGAAAGGAAGAAGAGGTTTAATTACTCTTGAAATAGATAGAATTATCTGACATCAGGAGGAGTCAACTACCAAAAAGGGAAACACTTTATTTTATTTATTTTCTGTTAGTGTTATTATTACTTATATGTTCATATTTAATTCTACATCAGGTGTTTATGAAATCATTAGGAGGGAGAAAACGGTATAAATGTATATTGTGTTTTAATTGTACTTGTTTTTATTTTGTTTATTTATTTTTTGTAACTTCTGTTTACGTGTTTTGTATAACCACTGTGTGGCACATGATGGAAGGGGGGAAAAATAAAAAGTTACAAAAAAACAAAAGAATCAATTTGAGCTGTTGTTTAAAGTAGCAATGAATTGATCTTTGACTTCTTTAGAACAGGACATGATGTGTTGGTTTTTGAGATCTTTTAGCCTCCTTCATGTCATCAGACAGGTTTTATTGAAGCGTTTTTTTATTATACAGGTCTGACAGTGATCAGGCCTGGTGTGGCTGAATTTAGCTTTACAGATAATCTGGTCAATCCCAATATATTCATGATTTAACAAAGGGGGCAATTACTTTTGCACATAGGGCCAGTTTGGTTTGGATAGCTTTCCCCTTTAATAAATGGAATCATCATATAAAAACTGAATTTTATTTTTTCATCTTTGGCTGATACTGAAACTTGTTTGCTGATCTGAAATGTGACGAATCAGCAAAACAGAGGAAATCTGTAGGGGGAGCAAACACTTTGTCAGCACTGTGTTTTCTTGTGTTTCAGGTTGATCAAGATCAGACAGAAATGTGATAAATGTGGTGAGGGCAGGAATGCGGAAGCTTTAGCTTTCTGTAACATGTCTCAGTCACATTTTAAAGCCTACCTTTATCACTATTAGGGGTACAACGAATCATCATCGATCCATGATCCATACGGTACACCCTCCACGGTTCGGAACGCATATGTCATGATCATGCAGCGCTCGCGTGTTGCTAAATCATCCCCGACTTTCTGTGCTCGCGCGCTCTGACTCTGCAGATAATTCCCCTTTGAGGAAGAAGTTTGTTTTGCCATCACGTACAGAGGTTCACTCTGTTGGATTCAGTCATTTTAGTTAACCAGAACGAATATGGGGTCAGATGAGTCTCATTAAGAATAAACTCACGCAACGTTTTCCACAAATCCATAATACCCATTCGGAAATTTTAACACATCATACAAATTGTTGAATGTGCATTTAAAAACGTATTCTCATTTGTGAAACTCACTGCATTTGTGAGAGAATCCTGTGTGGTGCATATAAAAAAAAAATTCATTTGTGAAACTCACTGCATTTGTGAGAGAATCCTGTGTGGTGCATATAAAAAAAATTTCATTTGTGAAACCCACTGCATTTGTCAGAGAATCCTGTGTGGTGCATTTAAAACTTATTCTCATTTGTGAACCTCGCTGCATTTGTGAGAAAATCCTGTGTGGTGAATTAAAAAACTTTTTCTATTTTTGTGAACCTCCCTGCATTTGTGAGAGAATCTTGTGTGGTGCATTTAAAACTTATTCTCGTTTGTGAACCTCCCTGCATTTGTGAGAGATTCCTGTGTGAGTCATTTTGAGACTCTCCTAACGTGGCAGGTCAACTAATGTCCTCATTGGGTAATGATTCTGTCAATCAAATGTACGACTCCACCAGGTGTGCTTGCTTTCAGCCAATCCTAAGGCTCCTTAGAACAAGCCGGTGGATGTTATGTGCGCATGCGTAAGGTTGTTTATATGGCGAACGTGGCGGACTGAAACGCAAGTTCAAAATGAATTGTTCTCAACCTGTAAGTAAAACTGTTAAGTTTTACCTTATCCCGTCGATGTAAATCATTCAATGTTATTGAATTATGAGTTTCGAAGCGTTCTGCTTAGTCAAGTAACATGTTTGGATGTTTTATGTTCGATTCAGTCTAGACGTTAGGTGAAGTCCGGACCATTCATATTGTTAAACCTTAAGCTAAACGCGGACATTTGTTTTCGTATGTATCCCATGACAAGCAGATATACCATTCTTTCGGCTGTGCGTGCAGTAATGAAGGGAGACAATGGCAGAGCATACCCATCGCTAAATAGCTTAACTCAAATAAGTGGGAAGCCTGGCTCTGACTGCAGTTCAAATAGGCCTAGGGCATGTTCACGCACAATAATCTGCACTAGATGCTAATTTCTATCTGCCAGAGAAAAAGTAATTAGTATCAGGTACTTGGCGACAGTTGGCTTGTTTGGAAGAGCAGGTTCTTGTTCTGTACTTGTGCGCACACTCCTTTCCTCCAGTAACAACATCGTTGGTGCATGATTGTCTATGAATGGTTGGTAGTTGGCGATCGTTTTCTTTATAAGCCTGGTAGCCCACCGGACTTTCCTTGGCTTCCCACCGAGCTAAGCCTCAGAACCCGAGTGAGTGAAATCAAGTTATTGCGCTTAAAGTTACCTGTGTCATATTTTTCTAGTTTTAATAGAATATTTCAAGGCTGTTTCTGTGTTTGCTGTCAAACAAATTGCAAATACAAGTATTTTTTAATATATATATATACATTTTTTTATTTATTTATTTTTCCATGGTGGGCTGCCTGTGGGCTTGTCTACCACCAGGCTTAGGGTATCAGGGTAATGAGCTCTGGCACATAATGATTTACAAAATAAGCACTGCTTTATCAATTTATGTACTTGTGACTCTACAGTCAGTGTCTTTTTAAAAAAATAGTTTTCATCATTTGTTTTTACTTTATTTTTTACAGGAACTATCACCTCAGGCCATTCGTGCAGCTCAAGCCTTATTTGAATTATTGGGCAACAAGTTATCATTGGCTCCAACTGCCTCACAAGAGACTGGCCAGAGTGCAGGTCAGAGCATGCCAGTTATGGCAGCAGACAGCGGCCAGAGTACTGTACCCTGTTCCCCTGCTGTATTCAGTGCTCCTACAGTGAGGCAGGCCTTGAAAAGGTAATGCATTTCTAACGTAATACATTTGGCAAGACAGTATCAAAATATTGGTCTAGATTTACAAAAATCTTAACCTTGAATGCAAATTGTGTTTGTTTATGGCATAAATGTTTAGTGATATTAAGTGGTGCCTAATCTAAATTGTCTGTATGGCTTCTAATGCCTCAAAATAGATCACTTAAAGATGGTGGTCACCACCACTATGCTGAAATGTATTTAGAACCATATATTCACTTTTCCACACCAGGCCATTCCCACACATCTTTAGTAAACCTGCTGATCAGCCAAGGGGGATAAGACGATTCTCTGCTCCTGCCATTTCTGTTGTGAAAACATCAAACTTTCATGTATATGTCCTTCCGAGACCCACTGACGTCACACCTAAGGGCTCAGCAGAGGAACTACAGCTTGCCACTGCTGGCCTTGGGAAAAGGATAGCAGAGGACTGGGGACACAGTCAGGTCCATGCTAAATTATGAAAACATGTTGATCAATTGCTGTATTGTTGGTTGTTTTCTCACAACTTTTTTCTTTTTTTTTTTTTTTTAAGATTGAAGCTCAGCTTTGGAAGGAATTTCCCAAACTGAAGACCTTGAAAGGAGGCTGGATGTTTTACAAGTCCACAGGTAGGATTGTAAATCTTCAGTGCTTAATATTTTATTTATTTGTTTCATGTCAAGAGCCCCAGATAGGGGTGTTGGTGGCTTCGTGGTAGAGCAGGCACCTCATCTACAAGGCTGATGCCACAGCAGTCCAGGTTCAACTCCAGTCTGTGGCCTTTTTTGATCCATGTCACTCCACTTCTCTCCCTTTCATGCTCATCTTTCCTGTCAATTAAAGCCTTACAAATGTCTTCTTTTTTTATTTAAAAGGCCCAAGATAACACCCTTCTCCTTCTTTGAATTAACCATTCACCTCACTCATGAAATTGTAGAGGTATTTTAAATGTCTTCCTGACAAAGACTTGCTTGTCTGATATTATTTGCTGCGTGACTAATGTTTTAATGGAAACGTTTTGTTTTAAAATAGGGGGTAGTGGACGTCGCAAGCTGTCATCAGTTTTACAAGGCCCTGAGGAGTACACCTTTGAGACACTAAAAGGTGCATCCAACAATGGCAAGAACACTTTATTTCTAGCTCCACTACAGGAACAGCTGTCTATAGAACCACTTCCCTATGATTCTCCAGAGTTTGCCAACATGCCAAAGGCAAACTGCATAAAATGTGGAAGTCTAATGCCATTGCAGCTGCTACCTTTACACTTGGGGGGATGCAATGTAAGCTATGCAATTTTCCTCCAATTTCTGTTATTTATATATTTTCTTGTTTGTGTGGGGAAGTGACTGTTTGAATGTCTACAGCTCCAGCTCTTTTTTGTTTTTAAGGTGGGTGAGTTTGAGGAATCTCCTGATGAAGACTGCACAGTTATTGAGGAGCCAGGTCTCTGTACTTCAGCTGGCTCAGACCTTCCTACCACTGAGATTGGAGAATCCACAAAGATGGGAGAGTCCACTTCAATGGAAGAAATCTGTGAGGTATTCGAAGCAGTAATAAATCCTTAATCTTTAGTCACCATAGGAAGCAAGGTAGTATACATTTCAATTAATAATAATGTGATGATTATACTGTATGAATAAACAGGTGGGGTACATCATCATACTGTTTATAAGAGAGACACACAATGTACTCAATTTAGATCATAGACATGCAATACTTTCTAGCTATGGTAAATATAATTCTGAGGTTCATAAAATGAGAGTTTTCTTCGTCTTTGTTTTAAATTTTGTTTTTCAGGTTTGCCCAATCTGTCAGGCAGCATATCCAATTGATGCCCTTCCATTACAGGCCAGCACATGCGGTGAAGGGTAAGAAGTTTATAACTAAGATCCAGATAAAGTGTGTGTAATAATAGAAGTCCTAACAGAAAATATTTTGTGTTTAGGCTTTTATACTTTTTTGGTATGTTGTATGCATCAGGCAGGGAAAATATGTAAACAATAAGAAAAATCATGTTTTGTTTCTCATTTTGCAATAAATTTTTTCATTTTATTTCTTAAAGAATGGACATTGCTGATACTACTACGCACAGGGAAGCAGCCAGTCTGACAAGTGTTGAGGAATTGCCAGGACCTTCATTTTCAAGATTGTCTACACCACCATCAGCTGGTAATTTATTAAGAATAAGTACTGTGTATTTGGAAAGTGGTCCATTTTCTAGTTTTAATTGTTTTGGGTTGTAAATAGGGGTGGGTATTGTTAAGGATTTATTGATACAACCACTCTTAACGATAGCCCTTATCAGTCTGGTACTTTATTGGTTCTCTTACCTATACTTTAAAATAAAAAATAATAGGGGATTGTCACTAATATTTAGACTGACACCAATATTAAACCTATAAAACCCAGCCCAGGAAAATATGGAGAAACATTTTTACTATTTTAATCTGAAGTCTTCACATGGTCCTTTAACATTATATGAAAAAAGGTTTAAAAAAATATCAAGATGTAAGGTTACATTTTATTATTTTGCAACATATCTAATTTATTGTAGTGTTGTATTCAGCTTTATTATATTATTGGTATCACATCGTGTACTACATGTCTTCGTGCATAGGTTTTTCAATAATGTGACACATGTTTCTATCCACATACAGGGAGAATCAGAAGGGATCATAACATACATATACTTAACTCAAGAGTGCAGCACAGAAAGGGGTGCAAAGCCAGATGACAAATATACCCTGCCCCTAAATGTCCAACTACACCAACTGCTACAGAACATTAATTAGTTTTATTTTCTAACATTTGGAACAACAAAGCAAATCTTTTATTGCTTTTATGAGAGCATCTATTGCAGTAAAGTAAAGCCAAACTTTGGACCTTTTGTTCTTGCCATTGTACCAGTGTTACTACCTGGTGGGAGGAGCTTCAAGAGAGCATGAGGAAAACACAGGAGAACACAACAGTTGCCCCTCCGAGAACCTGCTCTTCCAAACAAGCCAACTGTACATTCCAATATTCTTAGTTTCCTTTGTTCGCCTGCTGCTGACCATTCCAAAGTTTCACAAATTGAGACAGAGATGGGGTTCTACGCTTTTAGCCAAGCCATCACAGCTTTCCCAGCCGAACGGTGAAAATCGTGTCTGGGTCCGCCATTAGACACTTCTTTATTATACAATATAAACATGAACTTGAACAGTCAAGTTAAAACAACACACAAAGACCAAAAGCAACCTGTCACTTCCTGTATAACATTTCAAAATAAAAATAACTAACATAATAAATGGCGCTTACACCAACATTTACCACTTGTACAAGTATGACTGAGAGACACACACTCTAGAAAACCTTTTATTTGCTTTATGGGCCTTCATAAGCTTCACTCTTCACACAAAGTAGCCTGACTTTGCAATAAAAGCTGATATGATTTTATCAAATTTTCAGCCTGGGAGAAAGAAGAAGACCCCAAGGAAGCATGTCAGTTGTTCCGACAACAGCTACTGGAGAGCAACTCAAGATGTCCCCACCTCTTGCTGTCAATCAACATGTTTGATCCTGAAGAAGAAAAGGACAGTTCCTTGATAGAATTCTACAAAAGGAATAATATTAACTGGGCAGCTCCTTTCAAGTGCACACTGACAGGTATGACACCCCCTCTCATATAGTTTAGTTGCAGAAGTCAATTTGGAATTTTTTTTTGCTGTGTGATAGAAGTAGAATGCATTTAAATTCACAAACTTACCTATTTATTTATCTTATCTAGGAGATGCAGCAATTGGTGAAGGCGTCAAACGACATGTTTTGTCAATGGCAATGCAGAAATTGAAGACTGGTTTCAGTATTAATTTAGGTTTGTATATGTTGTTGCACATGTTCATAAACTTATAAAAAAGGTGTGAAAATTGACATTATCTTATGTTAGAATATGTTTAATTGCCCTATTAATAGAAGCCAATTTCTTGACAATGATTAATGAAGGAACACTTTAGTCATGAAATGGGAAAACCAGATCATAACTGTAGCTACTCTGAATTTTGCAGCACCCCTTGTTTTCAGTGTGAATTTTCACATGTATTGCACCTTTGCAATCAAGGCTATTAAAGGCAGGGCATTCCTGTACCTTCATCTT
>SSNR01000948.1:0-14990 GCA_006937965.1 Callopanchax toddi
GAGGGGGGGGGGTGTTTGTCTTATCTCATTATCTACAAAGGTGACCACATGTAAACCTAAGTGGATGGATAGCCCCACCCACCCCCCTAACGGCCGGAGCGTGGGGTCCAACGCACCCCGGCCACATATATATATATATATATATATATATATATATATATATATATATATATATATATATATATATATATATATATATATATATATATATATATACACTGCTGTTATACACAGTACACTTCTGCCAACTGTGTGTGTGTACCAATAGGCTATGCACACGCCTGCTCGGTGGAGGTGGGGGCATCATGACCCCTGTGTTAGGAACGCGGAAGGGTTAATTTAGTTTGGAAGAATTAAGCTTTATCAAAGCAAACCTCTCGATCAGAAAGTGGTGTTCGCTCACTGAAAGGTGGACGTTCCTGGATCTGACAGGCGTTGGTTTCTCCACGAGCTGAGGCTGGAGTCCCCAGACTCGGAGTGATGGTCCTGGAAGGACCTCGCCGGGCAGTCCGTGGATACGTCCCGGTCAGCAAGGGAGGCATTTCAGCAGGCATGCTGAAGTCATTTCTGATCAGTTCCCGTGGTGAGGGAGAGACGAGAGGGAGAGACACAAGCAGGTCTCTCAAGGCCTTGTTCAAAGCTGATGAAGGTTCAGCTAAGATAGCAGCATAGCAGCTCCGACTGCTTTCAGGCTCAGACAACTGAGACTGTATAAGGACTAGACAAGACTGATTCCTACCGGAACTGAGTATTAGTTTTGAGACGAGTTATCTTAAACTTAACCAATCAGAAGATATTAGGTGTACTAATCAAAACTGATTTAGTGGAGTTGTGAATAGCTCTGATTGGGTAGGGGACTGTGAGGGAGTTACCAACTCACATATGACTTCCGCCGTTAAACACTCACATTATAATGGTAGAAATGAATGACATAGCAGAGAAGCATTATAACACTTTGAGTGTGAGTGTGTAGGTGACCCTGAGCAGGAACACTACAGGAGACTGTTCTGTAAACAAGAGATTACAGTTGGAACACCAGTCTGTGGTGTTAAAGAAGATACATCTTTACAGAGAGTATTTTATTAGACCAGTTAGTGTCCAGTTAAGGTAATCTGGGAGATGGACACCTGAAAGTGGACAGTAGGACACCTGTAGGGATCTTGATTCAGGTTAACATAATCCAAGAGTCATTGTATTCCAAGTTATTGGGAAAAAGATGGATTATTGTTGTGATGGTCAACAGAGGTCAAAGGTCAGAGGATGTAGCCTATTTGGTGAGGCTACAGGGGTGACTTACAGCAGCAGATCATTAGCTCCTTTGTCTTGCTGGCACTGATAAGGAGATACGTCTGTTCACACCAGCTGACAAAGTCATTGATGACCCTCATGTCTGGTTTGTTCCTGCACTGGTAACCAATACAGGGATCTTAAAACTGGAGTAATGTGCTGGTGACTCTTTTGGTTAAAAGCCTTGCAGCAGCATTGTGAACTGACTGGAGGCGGGACAGATCCTTAATTCTTGTTCAGGCATGTAAAAAGGCTGTTAGCGTAATCAAGGTGAGATGAAATAAAAGCATGAATAACCAAATCTAATTCTGCTTTTGACACAAGAGTTTAGATCTCAAGGCTGGAATACACCGGATACCTCAGCGATGCGCCACCTTCTGGCTGCGGTGTTGGCGAGTCTTGTACTCACACAAGACGCGCTCCTGACACAGTGCGCCGTAGGATGCTGCTTAAAAAAATCACGCGATAGTCACAACATCACGCGGGAATTGAAAACTGGAAGCGGGAAGTAAATTCTTTGTTTATATGTGATCAGAGCTGCCGTCGTGTGTTCTGGGAATCTAATTCTAATTCTTTCAAAATGGGTAAGTAAGTTATTTAATGGAACTATTGTTTATGTTGCGATGGACTGGCGACCTGTCCGGGGTGTCCCCCGCCTCTCGCCCCTTGACCGCTGAAGATAGGCACCAGCTGCCCCGCGACCCTCTGTGGAGGAATAAGCGGCTACAGAAAATGGATGGATGGATGGATGTTGTTTATGTGTGCCGTAATGTTTGTGGCGGTTTGTTTCTGTGTGCCGTAATAGGAGCCATTCTGCGTCGTAACGTCGGTCTCATGGTAATGCCGGTGTCAGAAAGTACTCAACATGTCGTGACACACGCGCACAGCTGCGACTGGCGCTCCTTTTTAAACTGGTGTGAATCTTTAGCGGGCTGGCGGCGTCTCGTGTGTCTGGGACGCGTTGTGGCGAGCTCTGTGTGAGTGATCTGATGGACTAGAATGGTTTTAAATCAAAATAACGCCGCAGCCACGACGTGGCGTGTCGCCGACGTGTCCGGTGTATTCTAGCCTTTAGAAATGTTTCTTAGTTGAAAAAGGCAGTTATGGATTAATCCTTGCGAATGTCTGTGATGGAATTTTAGGAATTCAGTAAGATGTGTTCCTGTGATTGTGTGAAGTTTCACAATGGGAGGGGAAAAGGGAAAAGACAGTTTGAGTGGGTCAGAAGGCAGGATTTTCTCTCAGACACGGCTGAGGCAACATCCTCCACATTATAATGTGTAATAATAAAGCTCTTTAAAATGTCGTAAGACTGAACTCTCATCCTTTGGATAAAAAACTTCCACAACACAGACCCATACCAGAAAAAGTGACATTAAAGTTACTATTGCACCTTGTTGCTGAACAGTACCCTGAGATGTTTGGGTAGGGGACGAGTGAGACGTTGGTGACATCCTGGCGGAGGACGAGTGAGGCGATGGTGACATCCTGGCGGGGGACGAGTGAGGCGATGGTGAGATTCTGATGAGGGATGAGTGAGGCGATGGAGACATCCTGGCAAATATTTGGCATTTCCCCATGAACTGGATTACAGACTGCCTCTCTTGCACCGTTTCACTTGTGGCTGGATTTCCTACTTCCATCGCTGCTTCGTTTGTAGGGCTTGAGGTGACTGACACCAAGGGCGTAAATTTGGCATGGATGGAGGGGACGTGTCCCCACCAATATTCAGAAATCGCTGAAATGTCCCCACCAATAATTTGATCCAAGGATGCAGAAACGGCATTGCATCCCCACCATACGCAGCAACGGAGCGAGGTGCTGCGTGAAGCCTGTGTCAGCCACGCTCTCCTGCCTCCGCGGGTTTGGAGGTGTCTCTGATCGACCGACGTGAGCCCCTCGCGGCCCGCACCGAGCCGCTGACAGGACCTGCTGTGGAGCGGACTGGACTGGCCATCGGGCAATTTACCAGTTGTGATGTTAACTTTGGACCGGACCGATCCAGGACCAGCGCTACAGGACGGCACAGTTTAATCTGCACTTCCTGTTTCAGCGCTCAGAACTAAGGAGGAAGCAGAAACCCTCTTTTCTGTCTCGCACTTTGCCAGACTCGCAGCTCGCGCCGTTGTCATAACAACCAGCTGACAGACAGCTGTAGAGGTTGTACTGTATTTATACACATCAGGTCAAAAGCATCAGAGAACATCTCGATTATTACCTTTAAAACAAAATAACAGAACATAAACTGGATATTCAATCCAGTCTAATCTAGTTTCTCTGGACCTGTTAGGTCCAGGTCTCAGTCAGGTCCAGGTCTCAGTCAGGTCCAGGTCTCTGTTCAGCTTTTAGTGATCGTTTTGTCTCTCAGTATCATTAAGATGCAGAAACAAAGAAGGCAGAAATCCTTTATGTGAAATTACTACAAAGGTAAAATACATTTTTAATTAGGAAAATAGAGTTTTTGGATTTAACCATAAATCAACTGTTTATTAGTTAAAGTTTGGAGAATAAATCAACTAAAGCAGGTGGTGTGTTTGAGGGCATGTAAGTAAGTAAAGTTTATTTCTATAGCACCTTTCACAGACAAAAATCACAAAGTGCTTCACAAAAAAACAGAATTAAACCTGATTAAAAGACAAAGAACCAAAAGCATCAAGATTAAATAAAAGACTGTTAAAATAAATGAAATAATAAAGGACAGGTTAAGATTTCTTAGACAAAATAAGACTATAAAACAAATAAAATTAATAAAACAAATAAAAAATATCATTAAAAATCAAAATGGCTAAACATCAATAAGAGAACATAAAATATTTAGTTAAAATCAGTTTTAAATAATTGAGTCTTCAACTGCTTTTTAAAGGTGTCCAGACTGTCTATACAGCGTAAAACTAAAGGAAGTTCATTCCAAAATCCTGGTGCATGATGATGAGTTGAAAGTCCTCCTGTAGCAGGACCAGACCTGTCCTGCTTGTAGTGGATGGAGGTCATCAGCTGCTACATCATCCCTCTACAGCAGGGGCTTACCTTGAATACACCAGAACTGGAGGTAAATGCATTACTACAGACATTTAACTATATATGTAAATATAACTATTAAAATTTAAAGCTAATGTAACATTATTTTATAATTTCAGGCAACTCCAGTGATGCAGAGCTGCTTGGGTTGTGGAGAAGACATGCCACTGTGTGACAAGACATGGTAAGAACATTCTCAAGCTGTAATGATTTGATGTGCAGGACACAAAGTGCAGCTGAGGGAGGTAGGAACAGGAGGCTGCAGGTGATCTGAAAAGGGGTTTATTAAAACTAAAACATGGTTCAAAAATTCAAAATACATAAAATTACTGAAAGGGTTGCAACTCTGAAATACTAGGTGAACCTGGCATGAATACACGGAGCAGACATGGAGCCACTGAAGTTAGAACAGATAATCCAACAAAGACGGACAGGGAAGCTTAAATACACAAGGACGGTAATAAGGGAATGAGGAACACCTGTGTGGACTGACAGCGATCCTAATCATCACACCAACACCAGACAAGACACACCTGTGAAAGTGAACAAAACAGGAACCTGACAGTAAACATGACACTCTCAGGGCAGGAGCATGAACATGAAGGAGTGACAGGTGAACACAGGGGCATGAACCAAGATAAAACAAACTAGAAGGCATGATGATAAATCTTAACATAAAACATGAAACACACAGGGACAGTTGTAAACATGAACACTAACCTGAAAACATGAACAGGGACAACTGAACACAAACACAAAGGAAGACATGAACATGGAGAGTGACAGGTGACAGACCATGACACAAGCCGAACAATGTTACACTGTCAACTTCACATAACCCATTACCGGTATTATTTATTGGAGATAATGTTAACTTTTTGATTGTTAAATATGTGGCCAGTATAGTTACAGTATAAAATATATGAAATGTTATAACCTTATAAGTGTAGTTTGAATTTTGAACGATTGTCACAGACAGAGCGGTTGTATTAAGCAAATATGTCAATTATTAAAATTAATGCTAATCTACAGTTTAATCAATATAACTTATTTATTTCTCATAACATCTCATATTTGCCATATTGTGTTTCTTTATTCAGTACAGGATCCGATGAGGAACTGGAGGAAAACACCTGAGTGCATACAGAGCTTTGGTATGCTTCCCTAATGGTTTGATCAAGTTGTATTTTCAGATGCCACAATGAATAGGCTGTTTGGTGTCATGTTTGGGAATTGTTTGCATCTTTTTAAGTTCCGTCAGTGCTTAACTATCACATAAAACAAATTCAATCATATTTTTATTATAATTAAACTAGGGATGGGAATCGGTATTAGATTTTCGATAATATTGGCCGATATTGGCATTAAAATGCAATATCGGTAAATATCGGTATCAGTTTTTGTAATGATGACTTATATCGGTATCAGATGTACAAGTGGCATTATTGTGCCCAATAACATTTTTCTGTTTTTATTTACATTTGAGCAAAAAGTGTCATGTCCAAGGAGGATGTGGTCGGAAGCCAAAAGTGACACCTGTGCTGGCCAGGAGGATAGTGAGAGAGGTGAAAAAGAATCCAAGGATCACCACCAAGGCCATCATGAATCTGGGCTCTGCTGGAGGCAATGTCTTCAGGCAGACAATAAAACGGACACTGCACACTGCTGGTTCCATGGACGCAGACCAAGGAGGACGCCACTTCTCCAGATAAGGCACACAAAAGCTCACTTGGCCTTTGCAATTGCTCATCTGGACAAAGAAAAAGACTTTCTGGTCTTCTGTGTTATAGTCAGATGAAACAAAAATGGAAATGTTTGGTCACAATGATGTTTTGTTCATTTGGCATAAAAAAGGAGAAGCCTTCAACCGAAACAACACCATCCCCAATGTCAAACGGTGGTGGGAACCTAGTGCTTTGGGGATGTTTCTCGGTTACTGGACCGGGGAACCTAATCACAGTAAACGGCACCATGAAAAAAGAGCAGTACCTGAGGATTCTCAACAACATCATCAGACAGTCTGCAGAGAAACTTAGCCTTGGGCACCAGAGGGCATTTCAGCATGACCATGACCCAAAACACAAAGCAAAGTCGCGACATGGCACAGCGCTGATGTCTCCGGTGTATTTCAGCTTTTACACCGGAGACATCAGCGCTGCGCCACGTCACACCTGCACTGTTATTTTGAATATAAACCATTGTAGTCCATCAGATCACTCAGTAGGCTACTACTAGTGATGATCAGTGCTGTGCTGGACAAGCAGTGGAAGCTGTCAGCCGGCCGATCGTGCACCGAACCGGCTGACAGTTACGTGTACTACTGTAGTCAGTGATCAGCTGTGCTGGACTGCCAGTAGTTGTCGGTTCCGGTCGAGTAGCTCGTGAAATGAGCAGGTCGTTTTATTTACACTCCCTGTTGCAGCGGGTTCAGATAGATAGCGCTCTAAAAGGTGACACGGCCATCAGCTGTGTTTGTTTTGTCTCTGCATCACAGGTCACGTGATCACTTCCTGAAAGTGAGGGGAGCTGCTCAGTGACACACAAACACCGCAAGGAGACCAGCTCAGCGCACACACATCACTGCAGTGGCAGACTGCATGCAGAAACGGTCAAGCAATTAAAAATGTTATTAACGCGATTAAAAACATAACGCGTTAATTAGGGTTGTAATTAATTAATCGTAATTAATGAGCTAATCTGACACCCCTAATTATAAGGTCTCCTTGTGAAGACTTTATGATTTCTTTACTGTTTGATGTGTAGAATTAGACCTAACAGCTCCACATTTTTAGAGAACTGGTGGTAGGGATATTTACCAGATTTGTAACAAATATTCAGTCAGGTGAAAACATTCCCTGCCCTAGTAGAGATGAAATGGGATTTTTGCTCATCTGAAAACTGACTTGCAAAAATGCGCCCCACCCAAAAATAATTTCACCAGCCGCCACTGTAGTCAGCACAAAAAACAATACACACAAGTAAACACACATTTCTCCATCAGAGACATTGTTTTAAACCATTTTGTACTTAACTGAAAAACATCTGCTATTACTCAGTTGCACATACACACATAACATACATGCACATCACCTTTTCATTTTAATTTTGATGTAAATAATATCACACCCTGCTGTAGTACTTCTTCACTTTCCACTATTAAGACATCGACAAGGGATATATATTTACATATTTTTGGCACAAACGGAACCCCATACCTGCAAATTATTTATCTAACTGGCCCTTCCCGGGCTCCGTAATGGTAGAGCTGTCTGTTAGCTGGTTGTTATGACAATGGAGGCGGACTGAGTGTGTGTGTGTGTGTGTCTGGTGGAGCTGGAAGGAAGAGACAGAGCAGAGAGAGAAAAGCTAGCTGGACTTTTATCGGTTTCTAATTTTCTGTTCGTTTCTTTGAAGAGGCTCCAGCCGACAGTCTGTTAAGCAGCAAAGCAGCAAGAAGTGGAGCAGCTGACCGGTTCTAGAGTAAGTAGAACAATATGAACAATACCAGGATAGAAGTGGGCACAACAGGACAACAGGCTAACAGACGGAGGAAAAGAGACGAGCTTAAAAGTAGGAGGAGTTCTTTGGGTTCAAACGGACAGCAAAACGTTTGGTGTTAACTTCTAGAATCACTTGTTGACGTTTTGATGAGGCTAGCAGTTAGCTTACCCTGAAATGATTTAGCATCAAATGCTAAATAATTGAAGTGTAAAAATGAAGAGGCCTTTCTATCCTTCCTCTAGCGGCCATGGTTGGTGGGTTGCTGGTTTTGGGCTGTTTTCCTGGTTTCTCTTCAGAGATGGTTTGGAGTTGAACTGGAACTCTGCTCAGTGATGTTACAGTTTTTCTCAAATGCTAAAACGCATTTCACAAATGTTTCCTCCATGTTCCCCAATGTCTAAACACATTTACAAAATCTAGCCACCATTTCCCAATACCATAAACACATTTCACATGAAGACACAATTCACAAAACACAATCCTCCATTCTCATAAATCTAAACACAGTTGTCTTTGCTAAAACACAAGTTTCAAATGAACTCTGCTCATATTCTCAAATGATAGCTCATGTGATGCAAAATGCTGCCACAGTCAGCAATATTTGAACACAATGAACACACCTGGTGTCATTCATTACACACATTGACTCAAAATTGAAGACACTTGTTGCTACTGCTGTGACCACATGTATAAAACAAGTTCAGAGCGCACAGTTTGCTGAAGATTCCAAACAAACACAATTGATGAAGGCAGAGTCAGGGGAGAGGAATTCAAGTCAGAAGAGGGAGAAGAGCTGGTCATGGAAGAAGAGGAGCAGGCCAACGAGGAAGAGGAGGAGGTCCAGGAGGGAGAGCAAGACAACCTCGCACCATCATTACAGACAACATGCGAACAACAGTCATTGACCATGTCATTGTCAATGGCTGAAGCAGGACTAAGAGTCCATCCAAACCTGAGTAAATTCACCGTGGCCATGTGGATGAGGTGATGTGGACCGATGCAGCTCGGCGGCATGATGCCGCACAGTGAATGTGGTGTGTGTGTGTGTGTGTGTGTGGTGTGAATATAGTAAATTAAAAAACTTCACACCCTGATCCTGTTTTCAAGAGTACTGTTGTGTGCAATAGATTCTGTTTTTGCTCTTTTCCCCCCCCAAAGTTTATTTAATTCAAATTACAGTTTTTCTCAATTGCTAAAACACTAAACTCTGTTGTCTGAACCCACTGATTGAAACAATCACTATTTTGACAAAATCATAAGCTCTTTTCAGCTGTTTAGACACAACTTCTCGACACATTTTCATTGTGATGCACGTGTGCTGCATAATAGTGAGCACAGGTGACAAAGTCAAACACAATTAAAGCACTGGTGTCACCACTTGAACACTACAAGTCAAAACTGATCCCACTTGTGTCTGATGATGTAAGGGAACGTCCACAGTAACCAGTTCAGAGAGCACTGGTTTGTGAGGGCCTACAATGGACAGAAATCTGAAGAAGAGTTCGTGTCAGAGGAGGTTGAGGTGGTCAGGAAGACAAAGAACAGTAATATCTGATGACATCAGAGCTGCTGATTGACCATGTTCTTGTCCATGGTCTGAGCATGAGGGAGGCGGGACAAAGGCTACAGCTGAACATCAGTAGATTCACTGTGTCCACCAGTCTGAGGATTTAGAGCAGAGAACAACTAATGACCTTCTTTTGACATTATAGTACAGTATGTAAATGTTGACCGCAATAACTGTATGACATCATACTGTAGAGCTGGTAAGTCCCGCCCATCCGTAAAACCCCACTGGACCTCTAGATTGTAAAAACCGTCAATGCTAGTGAATGAGAGAAAATCATTTTCTCACATTCACTACTGATGAGTTTTGTTCCTCGTTGCCTGGTCAGACAAAATGTGTCCTGTGATGTGGACGAAGTCCTGTGTCCTGACCCAGTACGGAGACATGATGCTGTGGCTGACTAATGCACTGTATGCAATGTATTTGTATATTTTTGTACCTTATTTTTACATACATGGTCTTACTGTACACAAATAGCAAACGCATCAGATTTCTGTTTGGTTTTACCAGTGCTACGTGTAAATGCACCAGATTTCTGTTCAGTCTTTTTGTTCCAGAGCTAAATGCTCAGTTATTTTTGTTTTACAACATGCATTTCACCTACAGTGAACAAAAACCAGATTCATGTCCTGAGCGTTGTGTTTTCTATTTTTCTACGTAGTGTTTAGTGACTGCTCTTAGTGTTTATAATTTTGATTGATTCGGGGCTCGATTTGACAACAAAGTTCAGTTTTGGGCACAGATTGAACTGTTTTGAGGTGAAAGTTTGGTTTTGCAAGAAGAGTCTGAGATTTTGTGAATTTAGCTTGAAAATGGGGTTTTGTGTTCAAACTTTGGAGAAATGGAGAGCAGTTTTCAAGAAATGTGTCTTAGCAATTGAGAAAAACTGGGAACTGAGGTGAAATGAGTTTGAAGGGAGAACAGAATAGTTCAAGAGAGGAAAACAGTGTACAGGACAGGCCTGTAAGTTCTTTAGTTTATGTTATGAGGGAGGAACATTCTGTTTCAAGCAGCTGATATATTTGGTGTCCCACTCACTCCCTCCTGTGACTTTGTTAAAAAGAGAGAGGAAATCTGTTCTCATGCATCTTTGTGGTGTTTTTAATGTGCATAGTGACGTCATTGTTTGCTGGACTATGAGTCTGTAATAAAATATCCTATCCTATCATACCATACCTAAAACTCGTACCTAATTAATACAGTTTGTACAGCAGACTATTTTAGACTAAACACAACAGACGGTGCTGACAAAAACTAGAGGTATCTAATGAACGCATTAATGAGTCCTAGATTTCTATTAGTCAGTCTGTTAATCAGTTTTAGAGACACTATGTTGAAATTATTTACATGATGTTAATACTAGGAAATGTTTATTAGAGTAGGTTTAACAAGTGTTTTTGTAAAAGTCCAGTCATAAAGCAAACAGGTTTGTTTATTTATTGCAGGATGTGTTATTGTTATCCCAATATTCAGCACTGTTCTTGCATATCCCAGGTTTTTCTAATATCGTGCAGCCCTAACTTTGAGCCAGGGTTTCACTTTCATCGGGCCCCCGCCAGGCTAAACCTCAGAGAAGTTGTACCCGAGACGAAAGGTAACAGCTGCTAACACTTTAAACTACAACAAAGTGAGCTGGTTCAGCTCTCTACTGTTATGGAAGTTTCTTATCAAGCAATGAGATATCAGTCTTAAAGGTTTTAACAAAGTTTATTACTTGTTAACAAGGAGACGTTACACCACAGAGGTCTGAGGAATAAAGTCTGACCACAGCAGTTCTGAGTCTGCTTTTAAAACCCTCCTCTTGTTCCCCCCTCCCCTACCCACCATAAATCCTACCCATCCCAAAAAGAGTGGAATTCTATGTTTTAGCATCTGGCCCTAGGGGGTCTCTTAGAGGTAGAGGAATTTACCCCTCCCTGACAGGAGACGAAGACATCTGTTTACTACCCCCCTGATAAGAACAGGAGATGGCCCCTTCACCACAGGAGGCTGAGACTTTGTTATACTGCCCCCCCCCTGATAAGGACAGGAGATGGCCCCTTCACCGTAGGAGGCAGAGACGTGTTATCAGCTGGATTCCAACAGGCTGGCATTTTGTTTGTCATTTAACTAATCATTATAGAAAAAGAAAACCTATCATATAATTTTACTAAAAGTAACTAACAAAATTCCACTACAATTCCACCCTTTGATTAATTAAATCAAACAAAATGAAGAAACAAAAATCAACACACAGAAGATATTGATGAACAAACAAAGAATCATACGACATCAGTCAATACACTCCCAAGATGGGTTTAAGTAAAGACATCACAGGAGATACCCTGTAAGATCATCATCATTCAGGTAAATTAAAGAAACTAAAACATTAAACAAAATAAAATTCATCTTCATTGTCATTTTCATCTCCATTGTACATCTCACCCAGAGGGGCTGAGGGACTATGTAACTCCATGTGCTGCATGTGGTGAGAAACAGACCTTTCAATGGCATGAATGATAAGGGATCTAAGACAAGGTATTATGCAGTAGCCACACATGCAAATAACAGCAAGAGCAATGAAGAAGATAGTAATACATGCAAGAATAAAAGGTTTCCAACGGCCCAGATAAGCCTGCAGCCAACCGGTGAAATCAGAACCATGACCAGCATTAGAGTACATTTCCTCACGTAGGGACCGAAGGCCATCCAAGGCCCTGGTCACAGAACCATCGGGGAAAGTGTTGTTAGGAATGTATGTACAACATTTGTCACCAAAGAGAGCACAAACACCACCCTTCTCTGCTAGAATCATATCTAGAGCAATTCTATTCTGCCAGGTCATAAGTGAAGTTGCATTCAGTTGTTCTGAGAGGCCCATCAGAGCATCATGAGTGAAGTTGATAAACCGCTGTTGGTTGTAGTAAATATAATTAAGCCACCTGAAGTTATCAGCTATGCCAGGGAAGACTGACATTGTTAAACCAGTAATGGCCTCAGCACTACGGGCACGGTATTCTATTGGCACACCAATAGGGGCACCAAAAGCATCCAGAGTAACACTAGAGTCAAAACTGCCGAATGGAATATTACGCTTGGCTCTCCTCAAAACAGAAGGTTCAGGTGAATCATCTACAGGGAGAAAAAGAAAAGGATTAGCTAGCATCACATGTGCACACATACCTGTCCAATTGATGGGTAGAGAGAGCCTAAGGTGACCATCACCACAAATCCAAAATAAATCAGGCACTGGAACAGTGGCATTAAGAATATCTTCTATATAGCTGATGT
The DNA here is from genome assembly GCA_006937965.1 of Callopanchax toddi. Taxonomy (NCBI): domain Eukaryota; kingdom Metazoa; phylum Chordata; class Actinopteri; order Cyprinodontiformes; family Nothobranchiidae; genus Callopanchax; species Callopanchax toddi. Next base: position 12,644 of record SSNR01000948.1, read on the forward strand.
TAGACATGCATGCAAACTGATCTAAAGTTACGTCAGTACCGGGAAAAAGACAAGAAAATACAGAGGGCACCGGGGAGGTAAGGGAAAAAATCCTTGAACACTTTCCTGGGAACCGTCCAACACTCACACCACTATGGGGCCGGGAAACATTATAACACACAAATGAAGCATTCGGGGCGGGCTTAAGGTTAAGAGAAAACAAACTCGACTCACTAAAAGACCACACAGGAGTATGCTGACAACGGGACCTATATGATGCAGAAGAATAATAGGGGTTAGCAGACGCCATCAGACAATGATGAGAGCAGAGCCGACAATTGAAAACTATGTTAGAATCAGTTACGTTATAAGTTATGCTACCATGAAAGTGAGCAGAATCCATGGGGTAATCAGGCAAGGGTGTAGGATTGCAGGAGGACACACATGTAAAAGCCTCACTCTCTCCAGGAATGGAAACATATGAGTCAGGCATTCCTAATCCCATACATGCAACACAGGAGGAGTTAGTAATGGTGGAAACAGAGTAGTTAGCAATTTGATACCAGACATTCCTAGAGATCCATTCATCTGTCAGGGAGATAGGCCTATTGTGGGCTGGCATCAGGGCAGGTCCAAGACTCACCAAGAACAGCACCAATGCAAACAGCAGGAGTACAGTACCCAGGCAAACCCCCATAAATATAATATGTTTTGTACGCCACTGAGCCATTTTTCCTGAGGAGAAAGAAATGTGACGCATATACTTCAAAGTCTATCTTCTAGTCGTTTTCCTGGAGGTCTGATGGATGAGGACAGGGAGACAAGTCTGTGTCCTGATGGAGGACACCAGTTCTTCAGTCTCCTCTGGTGGCAGCTAGTGTGCACGTCATTCAGCACGCCCTCTTTTAATCAGTGTGTGTGTGTGTGTGCGTGCTTGTCCTAAGTTGGAGGTCTCCCGTGAAACGCTCTGCAGTGACTGGCATGAACCCAAGTGGCTCGTTCTGCGACCTTGACAGCTGTTTGGGTGACGAGGAGTACTTGGAACGGACCTTGCCACCGCTTAGATTTCCAGTGTTTCCTGCGAAGCTCCTTGATCCGTATCCAGGACCCTGGTTGGAATGGGTGCAGCAGTCCCTCAGCTGGAACCGGAAGTGCAGCTCTGGTTGTGGTCTGCACCTGTAACAGTTCTTTTGACAGATTTTGACAGTAGGTTAGCATTTCACTTTCCCACATACCTGTGTGAGCTGAGGCATCTACCTTCCTTGGTCCCACTCCCAGTCCCACTGGCCTGCCAAAGATAATCTCAAAAGGACTCAGGTTAGACTTTGATCGCTTGCGCATTCTCATATAAAAGAGAATCAATGGGAGAGCCTTGGTCCAGGACAACCCAGTTTCTTCACAACACTTAGCCAGTTTGTTCTTTAGAGTACCATTTTCTCTTTCCACAGCCCCGCCAGACTGTGGATGATACGCACAGTGGGTGTTTAATTGAAACCCCAAGAGTTTGCCTGTCTCCACAATAGCTTTGTTTACAAAATGAGTGCCATTGTCACTTGTGATCTTACCTGGAACACCCCATCTAGGGATTATTTCAGCAGCCAATGCTTTTGTCACAGCAGAGCTATCTGCGTGCTTAGCTGGAAAAGCCTCTACCCATTTTGAAAACATATCCACCACCACCAAACAATACTTTTTCCCTTCAGATGGAGTTAATTCAATGAAATCCATCATGATGCGATCGAAGGGGAGTTGTGGTGGAGGGTGTGCTGCTCCCATGGTCTGTACAGCCCGACCTGTGTTATTAGAGGCACAAATGAAACATTTCTTACAAAAAGCTTCAGCCACTGTGGTAAATCCTTTAGTGAACCAATAAGTTGAGACAAGACTCAGCATTCCACCCTTCGCAACGTGGTCACGCCCATGTGACCACTTTGCGAACCACGGGAAGAAATGAGAGGGCAGACAGGGTCTGCCATCAGGAGAAGTCCAGACATCCAAAGACTTAGAGCATGCAGCCAGCTTCCATTTGTGGACATCCGCAGGAGAAGCAAAAGTCTGAATGTCAGTCATAGAGGAGGTAGGAGGCGAGTCTCCAATGGAGATGGCCGCACACGATGTAGACAGGGGCTGCTGAGCAGCAGCCTTTGCTGCAGCATCTGCAGAAGCATTGCCCAGAGAGACAGGGTCACGGGAGGATGTGTGAGCATCACACTTTACCACAGCCACCCTAGCTGGGAGCAGAATGGCTGTGAGTAAGTCAGAAACCTGTGAAGAGGTTAGGATGGGTTTACCGTCAGATTTCAGAAAGTTCCTGTGTTTCCACAGAGCACCAAAATCATGAACTACACCAAAAGCGTAGCGTGAGTCT
>SSNR01000948.1:15000-35087 GCA_006937965.1 Callopanchax toddi
GTAACTAACAAAATTCCACTACAATTCCACCCTTTGATTAATTAAATCAAACAAAATGAAGAAACAAAAATCAACACACAGAAGATATTGATGAACAAACAAAGAATCATACGACATCAGTCAATACACTCCCAAGATGGGTTTAAGTAAAGACATCACAGGAGATACCCTGTAAGATCATCATCATTCAGGTAAATTAAAGAAACTAAAACATTAAACAAAATAAAATTCATCTTCATTGTCATTTTCATCTCCATTGTACATCTCACCCAGAGGGGCTGAGGGACTATGTAACTCCATGTGCTGCATGTGGTGAGAAACAGACCTTTCAATGGCATGAATGATAAGGGATCTAAGACAAGGTATTATGCAGTAGCCACACATGCAAATAACAGCAAGAGCAATGAAGAAGATAGTAGTTAGTAATGGTAGAAACAGAGTAGTTAGCAATTTGATACCAGACATTCCTAGAGATCCATTCATCTGTCAGGGAGATAGGCCTATTGTGGGCTGGCATCAGGGCAGGTCCAAGACTCACCAAGAACAGCACCAATGCAAACAGCAGGAGTACAGTACCCAGGCAAACCCCCATAAATATAATATGTTTTGTACGCCACTGAGCCATTTTTCCTGAGGAGAAAGAAATGTGACGCATATACTTCAAAGTCTATCTTCTAGTCGTTTTCCTGGAGGTCTGATGGATGAGGACAGGGAGACAAGTCTGTGTCCTGATGGAGGACACCAGTTCTTCAGTCTCCTCTGGTGGCAGCTAGTGTGCACGTCATTCAGCACGCCCTCTTTTAATCAGTGTGTGTGTGTGTGTGCGTGCTTGTCCTAAGTTGGAGGTCTCCCGTGAAACGCTCTGCAGTGACTGGCATGAACCCAAGTGGCTCGTTCTGCGACCTTGACAGCTGTTTGGGTGACGAGGAGTACTTGGAACGGACCTTGCCACCGCTTAGATTTCCAGTGTTTCCTGCGAAGCTCCTTGATCCGTATCCAGGACCCTGGTTGGAATGGGTGCAGCAGTCCCTCAGCTGGAACCGGAAGTGCAGCTCTGGTTGTGGTCTGCACCTGTAACAGTTCTTTTGACAGATTTTGACAGTAGGTTAGCATTTCACTTTCCCACATACCTGTGTGAGCTGAGGCATCTACCTTCCTTGGTCCCACTCCCAGTCCCACTGGCCTGCCAAAGATAATCTCAAAAGGACTCAGGTTAGACTTTGATCGCTTGCGCATTCTCATATAAAAGAGAATCAATGGGAGAGCCTTGGTCCAGGACAACCCAGTTTCTTCACAACACTTAGCCAGTTTGTTCTTTAGAGTACCATTTTCTCTTTCCACAGCCCCGCCAGACTGTGGATGATACGCACAGTGGGTGTTTAATTGAAACCCCAAGAGTTTGCCTGTCTCCACAATAGCTTTGTTTACAAAATGAGTGCCATTGTCACTTGTGATCTTACCTGGAACACCCCATCTAGGGATTATTTCAGCAGCCAATGCTTTTGTCACAGCAGAGCTATCTGCGTGCTTAGCTGGAAAAGCCTCTACCCATTTTGAAAACATATCCACCACCACCAAACAATACTTTTTCCCTTCAGATGGAGTTAATTCAATGAAATCCATCATGATGCGATCGAAGGGGAGTTGTGGTGGAGGGTGTGCTGCTCCCATGGTCTGTACAGCCCGACCTGTGTTATTAGAGGCACAAATGAAACATTTCTTACAAAAAGCTTCAGCCACTGTGGTAAATCCTTTAGTGAACCAATAAGTTGAGACAAGACTCAGCATTCCACCCTTCGCAACGTGGTCACGCCCATGTGACCACTTTGCGAACCACGGGAAGAAATGAGAGGGCAGACAGGGTCTGCCATCAGGAGAAGTCCAGACATCCAAAGACTTAGAGCATGCAGCCAGCTTCCATTTGTGGACATCCGCAGGAGAAGCAAAAGTCTGAATGTCAGTCATAGAGGAGGTAGGAGGCGAGTCTCCAATGGAGATGGCCGCACACGATGTAGACAGGGGCTGCTGAGCAGCAGCCTTTGCTGCAGCATCTGCAGAAGCATTGCCCAGAGAGACAGGGTCACGGGAGGATGTGTGAGCATCACACTTTACCACAGCCACCCTAGCTGGGAGCAGAATGGCTGTGAGTAAGTCAGAAACCTGTGAAGAGGTTAGGATGGGTTTACCGTCAGATTTCAGAAAGTTCCTGTGTTTCCACAGAGCACCAAAATCATGAACTACACCAAAAGCGTAGCGTGAGTCCGTGTAGATGGTAACAGTGTTTCCAGCGGCAAGGCGACAGGCCTCAGTTAAAGCCACAAGTTCTGCAGTCTGTGCAGAATAATGTGGAGGGAGGCGGCCTGAGGAAAGAACAGTTGATGAACTACAAACCGCAAAGCCTACATGATTTGTGCCAGAGGCAGACCTGGAAGAGGAGCCATCCACGAAAAGGACCAGATCAGAATTTGGTAAAGGAGAGTCCAGAAGGTCTGGGTGTGGCGAGCAAACCATGTCCAGAGCGGCAGAGCAATCATGAGGTTCCCCATCATCTGCTGTGGGAAGCAAAGTAGCAGGGTTAAGAGTGGTACACCTTTTCACAGTGACATTTGGCATGTCAAGGAGGATGGATGAGTAACGCAGCCACCTAGCTGCAGACAAATGACTAGTTTTCTGCTCAAGCAGGATGATGGACACAGCATGGGGGACTAAAACAGTGAGAGGAGAATAACCCACAATATCCCTAGAGGCCAAAACAGCTTTTTCTGCAGCTGCTACTGCCCTAAGACAACCAGGGAGACCTGCAGCAACAGAGTCAAGCTTGGAGGAAAAGTAAGCAACTGGACGGAGTTTATCACCATGTGGCTGCAGCAGCACAGAAGACATGAAACCCTGCTTTTCATCCACAGCCTGTGTGAATGGTTTAGAAGGATCAGGCAGGGCAAGAGTGGGGGCTGACTGGAGAGCAGACTTCAAAGACCCAAAAGCAGTCAATGCCTCAGGGGTCCATAACACCTTATCAGTAGGGGACATGGGGTGACCATAAATCAGTTTAGGCAGGGGGGCCTCAAGTGTGGAATAATTAGGGATAAAGGCTCGACAATAGGAGGTCATTCCCAGAAACGACATCAGTTGTTTCTTTGTTATCGGCAGGGGAAGGGCTTGAACAGCCGCCACCCTTTTGGCTGCAAGGGAGTGAGTTGTTTCAGAAATTACATGACCCAGAAAGGTGACCTGTCTTTGCACAAATTGCAATTTCGAGAGGCTAGCCTTGTGTCCTGTAGCATGCAGGTGACGCAAGAGAGTTAGCGAGTCAGCCAGACATTGAGCCTCTGTAGGAGCACACAACAACAAGTCATCCACATATTGAAGGAGGGCACTACCCTCAGACAAGACCAGAGGATCCAATGAGTTTTTCAGGGCAGAGTTGTAAATGGTGGGGGACTCACAGTAGCCCTGACAGAGTCTGGTGAATGTATAGGGCTTTCCCTGAAACTCAAAAGCAAACCAAAACTGACTGTCCTTATGTACAGGTATGGAAAAGAAGGCATTGCTTAAGTCTATCACAGTGAAGAAAGATGCCTGAGGAGGAATCTGTGATAGGATGGTGTGTGGGTTGGGTACCGTTGGAGCTCGAGGAACCACTGCCTTATTTACTGCTTGTAAATCCTGAACAAAACACCATTCAACAGGCTGGCCTTTATCTCTAATCTTCTTCACCGGGAACAAAGGTGTTCGAACCGGTGAAGTGGGACATGGAACTATCACCCCTGCTTTCAACAAGGATTGAAAGACAGGTGTGATACCCTCAATGGCCTCAGGCTTCAATGGATATTGTTTTTGGCAAGGCCTAAATGTAGATTTTGGCGTTATGACAACAGGTTCGCATCCTGCGATAAGGCCAACGTCATATTTAGAAGAAGCCCAGAGGTCTGAAGGAATTTCAGAGAGAGAGGGATGAGGGAAGGGGTTATCAGCTGAAACCATGAAAGACCCCCCCTCCAACTGCAGTTGGAGTGACCTAGTGACATGAATAACAGCAGAATACTCCTTCTTGTAACAGGAGCCTCCAGGGGAAAAGAAAACCATTGGATCGGGGGTGGGGATCCAGTCGGTCAACAACAACCATTGTTGAGCAAATGGGCCCACCTCCCTCCACTTCATAGCAGGGGATCTTGACAGAGAAATGTGAGGGACTGAATCAGGCATCTGGAAGCACTTTGTTTGTTCAGGAGTTAAAGAAATAGATAAAGCTGAAACATGAGTGTTCCAGTACAATGTTCTTATAAAAAATCTTTCAGAACAAACCCGGTCCCACACTTCCTCAAATTCCACGCAGGGACCATGAGAATACATTGCAGTACAATGCAGGTCCTCTGTGGGCATGAAAACTGAATTAGGACTGACCAAGTCATGAACAGCCCGGAGGATGGATTGTGAAAATGGACCATCCCCCAGTTGCCACTCATAGACATAATCAGGAGCCTCAGGGCTGTATTTCACAGCCAGAAACACATCAGGGGGATCTATTTGTTTTTGCTTTACAATCACTCCCTCATGGGATGAATACAGTTCTAGACTCAATTTACACATCAAATCTCTCCCTAATAAATTCACTGGACATAGGGAGGACATGATGAAAGCATGTTTGAATTTCGGCCCGTCTTGTGTCTGGCAAGACAAAGGCACCAAATATGGTTCCTTAGTTGTGTTGCCAGAGGCAGAAACGGAGAACACATGATGACCACTCAGCTTAGCAGCTGGGTTCAGAACACTAGTTTGCAACACAGAATTTGTAGCACCAGAATCAACCATAAAAGGAATATTTTGACCTCTTATCATTAATGTAAACATAGGCATATTTTTGTAGGAAGGAGAGGATAAATGAACATATGTTCCCACAGGTGTGAATGGTGTTGTTTTGTTTTCTAAGTGTATGAGTGCATCTGTGAGCAAAGTATGTAAATCAGTAGCGGCCGGCATAACATTGGGTGTAGCTGTGTGAGAGTGTGATGTTTTACTTCCCTGTTCAGATGCAGTAGAGAAAACTCTGCCCTCTCCCAAACCTGGGGTCCTGTCCTCCACCTCCCATCAGTCTGCAGCATGTGGTAGAGGTGCTGGTTGAGATCCTCTGTTAAGACAGCCAGGCTCAGGACAGTTGTTGCGCCAATGTCCAGTACGACCACAGTTGAAGCATCGGTCAGCCCCAGGTTGGACCCATCCGACCCTACGGCTCTGTCCGTGTACCCTTCTTCGGCCACGCCCCTGGACTGGTGGAGCTGACTGCTGATTCTGTTGGCTGAACAACGTCAGAGTGGCAGCATGGAGGGCATCTTCTCTTTTTGTCTGCTTCCGATCCTTCTGTTTGACAATGATATCCTGAGCATGGAGGGCATGTCGTCGAAGTTCAGTGAGGCGGACTCCAAACCGGAGGCTCACATATGAATGACGAACCTGACTTTGGAGCTCAGGTCTCAGTCCAGACAGCAGACGATCGCAGAGGAGGCTTTCCCAGGGAGTGGGGTTTCCTGTCAAGTCTGCAGGACGTGCCAGCCCTGAGTGTTTGTTGAAAGCCTCTTCCATGCGGTGGAAAAAATCATCCACGGGCTCATCAGATCTCTGGGTGATGCAGTTGAGAGCATTGGCGTCCATCTTAAGTGGAAATTCTGTTCCAAATTTCGCACACAAGACGTCAATGGCAGTCCAGTACGGTCCATTGTCTGCATGATTGTGAGCTATGTTGCGGGGACGGAGGTCTGCAGCTGGAATCTGACTGGAAACTTTTGCCAGGTCACAGGCTTTCATCTTTGTGGCCAGGAGACGACATATTTCTGCTCCTGTTGGTCTCATCTCCTGGCAGAATGTCTTAAACTCACTGGCAAATTTTGTTCCATCAGCAGTTGGATCTGGAAGATGATTCCCAGATTCTTTCACGTCAGCCGCTGTCCAGGACCGGAACACCAGTGTTGGACCATCAACCCCAGAGACCTCTACCATGGGGGCCACGAAGACTTCATCAGGTGGTGGGCCATCCCTGGACCGGAGTCTGTGAAGAATAGGGGAGAACGTGGTTGAATCCGCGGCGGCCCCATCCTGAGGTGGTTCTGGTACTTGTGGGCCTGCAGCTTGTGCCCCTTGTAGGTTGTGGTCTTGAGGATTCTGAGGTGGAGGTCGGCGAGGAGGACAGGAATCCAGGTCTAGGTCCACTTTATTCAGACTGAGGGCCTGCAACTGGTTCTGCAAAGCAGAGTATGGAGAGACAGGTGAAACATCACGAGTTCTATATGTAGGTGGCGGGTCCAGTGGAGCTGATGGGCTCACATTCTGAACCGAGGCATTATCTTTTCGTCCCGTGATTACCCCACTAAGGTCCTTACTACCCCCCATTTCCTTTGCTTTACTCTTTCTGTCTCTTATCACCGCCTCTTCCTTCCACTTACTCAGACATTCTCTATTCAAATCAACATTCTTAACCGTTTTCCCCTTAACTTTCTTTTGTTCTTTCAAACTTTCCCATTCCTTCTCTATTCCTTCTTCAACCTTCTGAATTTGCATTAAACTCAAACTCCCTTCTTCAGGGAACCCAAACTTCTTTGACCAATAGGAGAGACATTGTACACTGTCATCCCCATATTTCTTTTTCATGAAAACACACAGAGGACTGTCTGGAGGTGATTCTCTTCCCTTGCTGCTGCTCGAGCCCATTGTTACTGGATAAGGCGTCCCTTTCCAGGCTTTTTCACAATCTAGGTAAAAAAATGCTAAAATACCCTGACCTTACGACCCACTGGATCGCCCACGGTCACCGGTGTTTCTATTTTTCGGTGTGAAACACTTAGACACAATAAGGTTCTACCCTTATTCCCCTGCAGCGGACTAAAATCACCTCCAGGGAGTCTCCTTCCCGAATTATATTTAATAAGACTGAATCTCACCGGATTGAACCACCCGAGTGGCAGGTTCGTTTTCTGGATTCTGAATTTCGCTGACTTAGGGGGTGAAGACCAGGCTCCTCCGTCACTCTTAAAGGTCTAATCGAGGTTTGGAGGATCGAGGAGTTTTTCCTCGAGATGCGCTGTCGTCCCAGTCCTTCCCTCTGCGTCTGGCGGAGAATTAGAATCCTGTTCGTGACGCCAAATTGTTATGGAAGTTTCTTATCAAGCAATGAGATATCAGTCTTAAAAGTTTTAAGAAAGTTTATTACTTGTTAACAAGGAGACGTTACACCACAGAGGTCTGAGGAATAAGGTCTGACCACAGCAGTTCTGAGTCTGCTTTTAAAACCCTCCTCTTGTTCCCCCCTCCCCTACCCACCATAAATCCTACCCATCCCAAAAAGAGTGGAATTCTATGTTTTAGCATCTGCCCCTAGGGGGTCTCTTAGAGGTAGAGGAATTTACCCCTCCCTGACAGGAGACGAAGACATCTGTTTACTACCCCCCTGATAAGAACAGGAGATGGCCCCTTCACCACAGGAGGCTGAGACTTTGTTATACTGCCCCCCCCCCCTGATAAGGACAGGAGATGGCCCCTTCACCGTAGGAGGCAGAGACGTGTTATCAGCTGGATTCCAACAGGCTGGCATTTTGTTTGTCATTTAACTAATCATTATAGAAAAAGAAAACCTATCATATAATTTTACTAAAAGTAACTAACAAAATTCCACTACAATTCCACCCTTTGATTAATTAAATCAAACAAAATGAAGAAACAAAAATCAACACACAGAAGATATTGATGAACAAACAAAGAATCATACGACATCAGTCAATACACTCCCAAGATGGGTTTAAGTAAAGACATCACAGGAGATACCCTGTAAGATCATCATCATTCAGGTAAATTAAAGAAACTAAAACATTAAACAAAATAAAATTCATCTTCATTGTCATTTTCATCTCCATTGTACATCTCACCCAGAGGGGCTGAGGGACTATGTAACTCCATGTGCTGCATGTGGTGAGAAACAGACCTTTCAATGGCATGAATGATAAGGGATCTAAGACAAGGTATTATGCAGTAGCCACACATGCANGAGCTTCGCTATCAAATCTCTCAAAGTTGCAACGAACCATCATCGCCTTTTGAGTCTTTCTTACACACATAGCTACACGGGTTACCGATTCACTTTCGAACACATGCATATGCATCCATTTAACACTACAGCAATTTATGCACAAAAATGTGCAAAATCGTTACAACAGCACACACATGCCTACTCACTTTCCCACATCATGACTTCATCTGAGTCATGGATAAAACAGCACCAAGACTATCCAGCATTCAGCCCTAACATGCTATTGTTTGGCAAATATAGGCCAAGTTTATTCTGTTTTCTCGTAAACCTTACACACACGCCCTCAGATCTACAGATGTACGGCCTCTGGCTTACAGCATCCAAACTATTTGTTTTATTTTGTCTCATGCATCTTTGCAACACTTCTCATTTTCAGTGATTATAATGAAATGTAGCATATTGACGCAAACAAAAATCAAAGTAAATGATGCATGCAGACGAAGGATGAGCAAACAGAGAAGCGTGCCTCTTAGCAGACTATCGCCACCAGCAATCAGACGGAGAAACAACTGCTAATTAATATTCACTGGCAGAAATGTGTCTCTCTCTCTCTCTTTCTTTTACTATTTAGTTTTACCACTCGCCGTGCGCTTGCCAGGTTGAAAACATTTAGCGAAGATAATCCAGGGAACAGAAGCAAGACGTTCACATTTACAAACCTTACTGCAGCAAGAATTCATTCAGATCTAGGAAGATCACAAGGTAACTATAGCAGTGGGTAATTAAACGAGCTGTTCAGTAAAAGCTGCAAACCAAAGGGCTTTTACTGATGTTAATGTGTATTTAAAGGTAAGGTTACCAAGGACAATGAGGCTCTGTGGAGATGAATAACTTAACTTTTTAATTTAACACACTGAAATGCTGCCAGTGGTGTTTACTGTACACAGTGATATTTTTTAATAATAGCAACCTCACCCACATGGATATTGAGATGCATGTGCACAAAGAGATTGTTCTGCATACAGATGTTGCTGAGTGGGAGTAAAGCCTCAGCCAAGGGGAAGGGAAGGGAAGAAATGAAGGAACAGCGAGTGCGAGCAAGACAGAGAGTGAGCTGGGCTACGAATTAGAGCGGTGAGCTGCAGGGAGTGGGTCAGTGCAGTTGACTCAGTCCTGACTCACGATGGAGGCGGTGAAGATCTACCTCCTCCCTGCCCATTACAACTTTATCTCCAAGCCTTGAGCATTGGAGCTCAGATAGCCTTTACAAAAACAGTGAAACCCTCCCACAGCCATGTTCAGCAGAGCCACTGTATTTAGTCATCATTAGTCTGATCATCAAAGCAATTTTCAAATACGTTTTAGTCTGTTCAGGTTAATAGCCTGATATATTTTAGGATATAAATAAAAGGAAACATAATATCTATACAGTTTAGGCATAACTAGAGTAAGTTGTCTAATGTTTGATTAAACGTAGCTCCATAGTCACTATGTATGAATATTTGGTTGTGGTCAGAGGGGCAGATGGTGCAGAATGGCAGCCTTGCCCCTGTCAGACTGCCCCAGGGCAGCTGTAGCTACGATGTAGTGAACCACCAGATAGTTTTGTACTGTAAAGTGTTTAAAAAATGCTATAGAAAGTAGTAAACCCATTATATTACTCAGTTTTTCCCCCACAAACCAAAAACCTGTATAAGGTTATTTTGACTAATTTTTTGGTGTGTGAATAGTCATTTGTCCAACGATCAATAATCACTTAATTCTTGCTCAAGATATTTTACATAATACATGCATTACACTACTTTTTAACACCAGATACATCTGACAGTGCATACCCTGAACCGCTCTAAAAAATATGTTTTGCTTTTAGCTTCAGTTTTAGATATTTCTGTTTGCATTCAATGGTTAAAACCACTTCTATAAGTTATAGAAGTATTTTGCTGCATAAAACTATCAACGTTCTTGTCAAAGACTTCAGTCACTGGCTTGTAGCCTGAGCATAACAAAATCTATTAAACCCAAAACGCTAAAACATTAAAACAAGAAAGTTAAGAAGAGGAGCTTTTGTAGGGTTTACTTTAAACCCTCAAATCCATCAGCGGCAAAACCCAAATCAAATCAAAAGGAAGAGTGAACATGCTTTTATTTTGTTCACTGTTTTTAATCATCCAACTCAACTTTGTCACTTTTCTCGGTTCAATAAAGTCTGCATTAGCTAGTAGAGAAGTGCCATAGTAGAAAAGTCCTTATGAGCTGCATATATTGATGATAGCTGCAATCCATTCTGCTCAGCACTTGTGCGTGTGTGTGTTTATATATTTGTGTGTGTGTGTGTGTCTGTGATGCTGCCAGACTCATTAGGATCCACTGAGACAAGATAAATTGAGTGAATGTTTTACACAGAGCAATCATCAAGAGAACCAACAAGCAGCACCCCTCACATCACCGTCCATTTTTCTCTGCCTTTATGTCCCTTTCTTCTCTCGATCCCACTTTCTTCTGCCCCCCCTCCGTCCAATCTCAGACTTCTATTTCTCATGGCTGAATATCCACTGATCCAGATACCAATTTTAGATTGCGAGGCCAGCAAGGTTAAGCATTAGAGTTAGTCATCAGCGAGTTTGATTTCATATCCTCGTTTTCTTATCGTTAACCTTCAAGTTTCCCACCCCCTCAATATCAACACTAACATGTATTTATGTTGTTGTATGTATTTAAAACACTTAGTAAACGCATTGTTCCTATAAGCCCACATTACTGACCCACGCTCATCTTTACGTCGCTGTACCTTTATATTCCTTCCTCTGCTTTTCCTCCAGGTTAATCATAAACAGCAGTCGTTCTGAGCTTTATTAAGGCAAAGCTTGAAACAAAGGTTGGTACAAAGGCAGTCTGAGGCAGTGCTGTTATCTTCTGTTGTTTAATGCAGCTAATTAAGGGCATTGCTGTGAGGAAGGTGCTACTATTCTCATCTAACTCAAGGGTATGCTGTCTCCCCAAGTCTGCCAAGCTGACATGTGCTTTTACAAACACTTTAATGAACACAATAGCATGCACGCACACACACACACACACACACACACACACACACACACACACACACACACACACACACACACACAGAATTCCTTGACAATCAATTTGAAAACTATTATCTGTACTTGCACACATGGGAAACCCAAGCCCTATTAATTATACTTTCTAATAGAATCTGATCAAATGAAAACATAATGTAGACAGAGATGGTGTGATATGTAAATGCTGATTTATATTTCTTTAAGGAAATAAAGTACAGATTTCTCTTTTCAGCCGGATCATCTTCATTCAAAAGCAGAGCAGATAAGCTTACTGTTCATTTAGTCTCATGGTTATCACAGCTGTCACAGTGGAAGGAGGGTGGGAAGATTTTTGTGATTTGAAAAAGAAAATACAAGATTTTTTGGTTGGAAATTGCTGTAAAGACATCACCACTCAAATTCAGAAGACAACGTGCTTCTTCTCTAGTCCACCACTCTTCTCATTATCTCTCTCGCTTCTTTCAATCCTGCACCAGCACAATGGGACTGGGAGGCAATGATGGGAAAGTTATTGGGAGCCAACTTGTACCTAAGTAACGCATTAGTTTCCACCTAGGTGCCAGTAGATGGAGAGAGCTTTGAGGCTTTGGATGAGGACTGAGGAATACAGGTTCTCAGAAGGACATAAATTAATCACAGCTCCTTCTAAGAAACAACTTCTTGAGTTTGAGACTTGTTAGTAATAAGAGCTTCCAGAGAGGCACAGCTGCCGTTTCACTGCTGTCAGTCATCCCTCATAATAATCTCTGTGGATTTTCCAGTTACTAACTAGAAATGACACACACACATGCATGCGTCAACAAGCATGTATACAAATAACTTTGTATGAGGACATACTCGCAGCTATGCATCAGTGAACACATGCAATTGCTCTTCCTCCCTTTCTCCTCCTGACAAACACAATCATACATGCACAAACACTCACCGCTTCTTCCTGATCGTGCTGTTTACATCTCAGCGCCCGTGGCGATGCTGTTCTCTCCATTCCGCTTACTTTACCCATCCTTTTGTTTGCTGTTTCCCAACCCCTCTGCTCTCTGTTTGGATAATCCAAAGTTCAAGTGGAGTAGAAAACACTGTTAAGTTTCCGAGGACGTTTAAGCAAAGACAAATCGGAGGTGTTTGGTGTCAAACCGTGGTGGTGGTTGATTTACGTAGGATTGTTTTGTGGGGCTTTAGAGAGGGTGTGTGGGGAGGCACACAAGGTGGAGGAATATTTGTAGTCGGTGGGAAACTGTGGCTGACCGAGAGCCCTCCGTTTTCCAACATCAGCTGATGAGAGAGAGCGTGAGAAGGAGGAGGGGAGGAGGAGGAGGAGCAGCAGTGGATAGGACTGAGCCTTAAGTCGTTCAGTTCAGCCTGCAAGTGTAGTTCTGTGTCATCAACGTCATACTGGAGGTCACAGTCTGGGCAGTAGCCGTGATACTGGACCTTCTCACTAAAACGGACTCTCTCTCTGGATTCCCTGCCCGGAGCCTTGGGGCATTTGTTTTTGTCATGGCGGAGAAGTGGCATGGGTCTGGGCAAAGTAGGAACGAGACCTGATTCAGCGATCTCACCCTCACCGGAAATGAAGCAGGGCGTGGAGGAGAATAAATCCTTGTTTTGTTTCAAGGGGAAAACCCCACCATTCCTTAATACAGACCCGTTAGCCTTGGATAAATTCCCTGACAAGACTAAAGTTGGATGAGGGAGATTTTTA
Source organism: Callopanchax toddi (assembly GCA_006937965.1). Classification (NCBI taxonomy): domain Eukaryota; kingdom Metazoa; phylum Chordata; class Actinopteri; order Cyprinodontiformes; family Nothobranchiidae; genus Callopanchax; species Callopanchax toddi. The sequence continues at coordinate 27,794 of SSNR01000948.1, forward strand.
ATGTTGTGATCCTCTGCTCTCAGCGGGGTAAGCCTCGGTGGGGGCAGGGGTGGGTTGGGCCTCTTGAGTACAGTCAGGACTGAAGTAGGGCTCACAGGGCTGAGGGGCACCTGCGTTTTAAAGAAGCAGTCATCAGGGAAGATCTTCATCTTCTCCAAGCTGGATGCAGTCGTGGTGGTGGTGGTGGAGCTCGAGCTGGAGTTTAGTGTGTCTGTTTTAGAGCTGTCAGTCAGTCCATCCTCCTCCAGTTGCAGGTCACCAGTAAGGGTGTCGATATCGTGAACAACCTGGTGACAAGCAGAGGAAGCGTGAGAGCTGAGGTCAGGTCATAGGTGACAATGAGACATGAGAAGATGATATATCACCTACAACAACATCAGGTTGAAACAAGCTGCTGCTGCTGAATGAGAACAGAGTGTTAGGCAGGAAGTGACAAAGACCCAATTTGATTAGACATTTTATTAGATACATTCTTAATCCATCTGTTATGGAAGTTTCTTATCAAGCAATGAGATATCAGTCTTAAAAGTTTTAAGAAAGTTTATTACTTGTTAACAAGGAGACGTTACACCACAGAGGTCTGAGGAATAAGGTCTGACCACAGCAGTTCTGAGTCTGCTTTTAAAACCCTCCTCTTGTTCCCCCCTCCCCTACCCACCATAAATCCTACCCATCCCAAAAAGAGTGGAATTCTATGTTTTAGCATCTGCCCCTAGGGGGTCTCTTAGAGGTAGAGGAATTTACCCCTCCCTGACAGGAGACGAAGACATCTGTTTACTACCCCCCTGATAAGAACAGGAGTTGGCCCCTTCACCACAGGAGGCTGAGACTTTGTTATACTGCCCCCCCCCCCTGATAAGGACAGGAGATGGCCCCTTCACCGTAGGAGGCAGAGACGTGTTATCAGCTGGATTCCAACAGGCTGGCATTTTGTTTGTCATTTAACTAATCATTATAGAAAAAGAAAACCTATCATATAATTTTACTAAAAGTGACTAACAAAATTCCACTACACCATCTCAACTACAAATATTCACGAGAAGAATTATAAACCTCTACAGATTATAAGAATCTGCCAAACTCTGACAACTCAACCACCTGATCCAGTGACAGAACTTCAACAGTAAAGAAATCACACTGAAAGAGCAAGAGACAAAACAGTTTTATGACACAAAACCAGCACTAGAGAAGAAAAATCAGAGCACTGGGCAAACACAAAAGACCCGAGACAAAAAGACCCGAGCGATCAATAAACTGTCACTCTGCTGGATAAATCTTCACAAAGAAAAACCTGCTGAAAAACAGAGTGAATCTGAAATGTTATACAATTTTCAACACACTGCACAATGCAAATGGTGGTACTGTAGAAAAAAGACATCATTCCTCAATACATTTATATTCTATTTTATTTGACATGATAGGAGGAATGTTATTTTTGCTCATAGCTTGCAGCATCATATTTATATTAGTGCAGAAATGTGGTTTGTTAGCAATAAGTGGAACTGGAAATCCTTACAAACACAAATTTGAAACAACTCACAAAAACAAAACATAGAACAACGCATTCCTTCTGGAAATGACAGAATCAGCTTTCTCTGGCCAGCCATGGTTCTGTCTACGTTGTTTTATTCTGTTTCCTTTAGGATTTTCTGGTAGACATAACTCATGGTCCCATCAATGACAGCCAGTTTCCAAACCATCAAAATATCACCACTATGTCTGGCTGTTGGTATGATGATGTTTTATTCTGAAATACAGTGTTTTACTCTAAGTAAGGGGACACACACCTTCCAAAAGTTACACTTTGTCTCATCAGTCCATGAAATATTTTCCCAAAGTTTAGAAGATCATCAAGATGATTTTTGGATAAATTGAAATGGGCCTTAGTGTTTTCGTATTTTCGGTCAGCAGACGTTTTGCTCTTGGAGCTCTACACTGAGCCATTTTTGCCCCATGTCTCTTCATTATTGGTGAATCACGATTCATCTTCATTACCATAACTTAACCAATCAAGGCCTGCAGTGCTTTTTTGATTTAGAACAGAGTGTAAAGTGTTGCTGTTTGAGATCTTTTAGCCTACTTCGTGTTGTCAGACATGTTTTTTTTTTAAAGAAATTTCTTAATTCTACAGGTTTTTTAGTACTCAGTGTGGCTAAATGCAGCTTTTTGTAATAATGTGGTTAATTACTGTTAATTTGTGATTTAATAAGGGCTCAGGTTGGTTTGGATAGCTTTTTTCGCCTTAATAAATTACATCATCATTTGAAAACTGCATTTTGTATTCACTCAAGTTATCTTTGATCTATCTTTGCTGATCTGAAATATTTAGCCAAAGCAGAAAGAATCTGTATCTGGCAGCGACACTTTTCTCAGCACTGTAGATTGTCATCTTAAACTTGCAAACTGTCACTTGTACTTTGGAGAAGGGATGAATTATTCCCTCTCATTTCTGTCTGGAGTGCTCAAACAATAGCCCAAGACATGAGTTTCAAATTACATACACCCGACTGTAAACATTGTCCAAACATAGTGGACTGAATTTAATAAAGCTGCCAACATCTTTTGGGAACTTCAAACTGATTTCCAGGAATATAATATCTGTGTTCTGCAGCCATTTTAACAAGTCTGTCCAAAATATTCTCTTTGGATGAGAGATCCTTCCTGGTTCTCCTCTCTGTGGAGATGTACTGCTTTGATGCCCAGAACTGAGGAGCTGGGCATTTTATTAATTATAGACTGACTGTTGAGGGACCAGCAAGTCATACAAAAAAACAAACAAAAAAAAAAACTTGTGCTGAGATGTTAATGTTTGTAGTTTTATAGCTAAAACTCTGTTCAGTTGAAGAAACCAAATGAAGTTGATATTATTTCCATTTATAACAGCAACAACATTCTGTTTAGTTTTCATTTTAAACTTTAAACCATGAATGTCCAAACAGTGGCATCAAAAGCAGAAAGTGAATGACTAAGAGGAGAGATAGCTGGTGAATGCAAAGAGGGCGAATAACTAAAATCTCCATGCAGTCTTTAAATGGATCATTTGTTGTCACACACACACACACACACACACACACACACACACACACACACACACACACACACACACACACACACACACACACAAGGTAATACCAGTATCCCAGTTGCAGCTCTTGCTGTAGGCCAGGCAACGGGTGGTTCTGCCAAGCATCTGAGCAGGGTCCGTCCTCAGAGCCAGACTCGGTTCCAGCCCTGTCTGTGAGTTATAACAGATAACTGCATTTCAAACGGATTAGGCACAAACACTGGCTTTGATAGTAACACCCCCTTGAGGCTTGTATTTAATGTGTGAGCCGTGTCAGAATAACTGATCCTCTATACAATATCCTGCGAGCACAAAAAAAATAATAATAATAATAAAGCAAACCAAAACGATGAAGAAAGAGAGCAGATGAGAGAAAAGGGAAGGATACAATAGACGGATTACAATGCCCTCCTTTTATGATTTAACACTGATGCCTGTGGTAGATTGGAAAGTGCTGCGGAAGACAAAATATGTTGCATTACGCTTAAATTGTAAAGGGAAAAAAAACAAGAGAGGTGAGGAGGCAGAAGGAGACAGATGCTGTGTGCAGTACCCATTTATAATGTAGGAAGCAGAGGCTGTAAGATTTTATTAGAGTGACAGTTTGTCATGTTAAGGTGAAAGGTTTGGGACAGCAGCTCGCTTGGCTGGTGTGTGGCCAATAGAGAAACACAAACATAAGAGAAAGTAAGAGGGAAGTTCTTTTTTTCGGCCGAGGTAGCTGAATATGACAAGAAGCACTGATTTGAGTTTTAAACACAGCTCTGAGGGTTTTGATCTTTAACAAGAAGGACAAGAGAAGTCGCCAAAAAGAGACAAAAGTGGGATGAAAGTGACAGATAGATAAAGTCTATTGAAACTCCAAAAAGAGCAAGGCAGAGAAAGTGAAACGACCACCTCTCTTGTTATTTGGCGAGAGATCATTCTCAGCAAACAACAGCCTGCATTTAGATGATGAAACGCAATGCAAACGCACATTCCTGGTTGAACCAACTTGGCCATTAAATATTAATTGTGATTACAATTTTCTCACTTTCATCGTGGCCTGTGAGTCAGGGGAAGGAAGCTGTCCTGTCATTTCACACCCTCCATCCTCCTGTGCCAAATGTCTTTCATGTTGGAGATAATGATCACATACATTAGTGGGGGGGAGGAGCACAATCTGTGTGTGAGAGTGTGTGAGCCGTTTCCAGGGCACAGAGAGATGGATGTCAGTCTCCCATCTTCTCCCAGACAAAAAGGACCATTAGAGCCTGTAGGATAAAACAACACAACACAGTGAAGATTTACCTCTTTAAGCTCTTTGGCGACATCCTTAAGGTCCCCTAGGATGGTTTCCAAATTCTCCACGATTGTCTTGATCTCCCTTTTCACTTGTACTTTGGAGACTACTCCTTCAGCCTCCGCGTTTGGTGTCCCTGACATTCTTCAGCTTGTGGCACAGTCTGTCAGCTGGAGGATCTCTAGTCAAATCCTTTGCTCGCCTCGTCCCCACTCCGCCAGCACATTTTTCATTCAGCCCCTCCGCTCCGTCTTCTCACTTTTGATTTGCGGCTACATCACGGCCAGGACAAACCGAAGTGGCGTCGGGCAGCGTTCAGTCTCCAACACTAGGCATGCGCAATAGAGTGAAACGCAAAAAAATAACGCTTATCAAAATATTGTCTCATATTGTCTGAGAGGCGAAGCCCGTCTACGTGTTTGTGACTCCACACGCGTCGGTGTCAAACCCAAACATGACCAGCATCCTTCACGTCAACGGAGGGCTTATTTTAACATGTTGTTAAAAAAAAAAAAAAAAAAAAGAACATCACGAATATGCGCTAAAACGGTAGAGAAGAAGAGGAACTAGGCAGCTATCCAAACAGGGTCCTTAATCCTCAGGCGTCGACGGAACGCGTTTTACCTCCTTCCCCCCAAAAAGAAGCTTCTTGTGATGATCCCGCCGGGTAACGACACCCCGGAGGCGCTTTCCTCTGAAAAAGCTCCCCGCCAGCAGCGTCCTCCTGCCTCCATCGCTGCCTCTGAGGAGTCTGAGGAGCTGCGGCCAGCGTCCGGGCGCTCAGCATCCTCGCGCGCTGCTTCCCTCCCTTCTATCTCCTCCTCGCGCTCCTCGCTCCTGCTGCTGCTGTCACTTTATTCTGTCTGCTGTCAGCAAGACGATGGTTGTTGTGTTCAGATCACACTACTTGTTTTAGTCTAACTCAATAACAGTTAACTGAAAGAATGTTTATTTTAATATAAGCTATAACAAAAATGTAAAAGAGTTAAACCAGCCATTTATTTTATTTTTGTTTGTTGTTGATTTAAAGTGATTAAGTTAGAAATAAATATGTAAAATAAATAAAAACAGATTCTTTGAAATATTTTCAAGTGTTCTTTTAGGTTTTCTGAAGGTCTTCTGCTCCTTCAGCCATTCCCAACAAGGCCCGAAGTATTGGACCAAAAACCAATGAAGTGGCACCACTGTAAAGACATACAATCTCCTAAGTTTTGATCAGTTTTTAAATTTCTCTTTCATAAAACTGACTTTTAAATGCCTCAGTGGCCTCGTGATCCTAAAAGCCAGCAGCACATGAGGAGACTGCAGACCAGTCAAGTACAAAACCTCATTTGGTCAGTCCTCATTCTCATTTAGAGGTCTTCAGCTCTGCAACAATTTCCTTCAGAAACAAAACTGTTAACAGATTTTGGAGTTTTTAACACTCAGGTGAAACAATGGCTGAAACAAAAGCAAACCTGTGAACACTGATGTGTTATATTAATTAAAATTTATTCATTTATTTTAATTTCTTGTGTGTGTGGTTAGCAAAATTGGCTAGAAAACCATGTACAAAACATATGGTTGCATTATTATTATTATTATTATTATTATTATTATTGTTGTCTTCTTGTGCTCTTCTTGTTCAATAAACCTAACCTAACCTAAACTAAACTAAACTAAACTAAACTAAACTAAACTAAACTAAACTAAACTAAACTAAACTAACCAATTCCTGAATTTTTCTATTGTGTTTATTTGTTTAACTCTAATTTATGAATCATTTAAACTCCTATGCAGTGTAATGCATAACAAACATGACGGTATAGAATTCATTTCGAAGCTAATCTTTATTTTTCCTTTCACAAACATAGAAAATGTGAAATATGCAGTTTGATGTTGTGACTCTAAGAGTTAAAAGCTGAAAATAAAACATCTCTCAGGTTCTGGGTGCATTTTGATCTGAACTATATTAATTATGATCTAAATTAATAGTTGGACATATATTTAATTAATAATGCAAAAAGGTTCCTGTAGTTACAACATGATAATAATGAATAATGAATCATTTCATTTAAAAACCAGAAGGTTAAATGCACCCAGTAAGGACTAATTTGTTTTAACACACTACAGAACTTTACAAGCAATAATATGAATTTCAAATGGAGAATTTTCTTTTACAATAGTGCTATTTTCCCCTGTAAGCTTACCTTTATGCTACAGGGAGACCTAGCCCTGCTCGTTCCACAGCTGAGTGAGAATGACAAGCTTATTTTGACAAGCTCCAACAAAAACATGACAAGAACTTTGAGATTTCTGCTATGGCAATAGCAAGGGATACAGTTTTGTGAGAGGCATAATATGGATTCACAGCAAAAACTCTAAATAATGTATTTAATTTTGCATGCAGTCATGTTAAGACCTTCTTTTAAAGTTTTTTTCAGGTAATGATAGATAAATAGTGAGGTTCTCACTGGGTCTTAAAATGAAATACCTGTCAGATGAGCTAGAAAGTGCATCAGGTCATTTTTTTTTTTTTTTTGCAGAAAACCAACTAAAAAAGCAAAAATGGTGTGAAAAACTAAAAGAAAAACTGTACATCTGCCAACAAGAGGTATGTAGCAGTCAGATGCTGATAATAAACAATTGATGGACAAAAATGTTAGCTGCTGAAGTACCAGCTGCATGTTAACAATAACCAGGAGACGTCAGTGGAGAAGCATTTGCTGCTGCGTTACAAATCCATTTCCAAACTTTATTCTACAGAGAGAAAATGGTAAATGAGTGGAAAACATTCAAGTCAGTTTTTAGCTGCTTCAAAAAGTTTTCTCCAGAATCAACTTGTAATGTTTAAGAAATACCAAACCAAATAGGATCCCACGAGGCTCAGGTGTCAGTTCAATTTTGACATTTATGAAAGTAAAATCAGATACTTAGATTTAAATAGCAGCTTGGATGGAATGTTGGGA
>SSNR01000948.1:35097-52724 GCA_006937965.1 Callopanchax toddi
ATGTGGAGGGAGGCGGCCTGAGGAAAGAACAGTTGATGAACTACAAACCGCAAAGCCTACATGATTTGTGCCAGAGGCAGACCTGGAAGAGGAGCCATCCACGAAAAGGACCAGATCAGAATTTGGTAAGGGAGAGTCCAGAAGGTCTGGACGTGGCGAGCAAACCATGTCCAGAGCGGCAGAGCAATCATGAGGTTCCCCATCATCTGCTGTGGGAAGCAAAGTAGCAGGGTTAAGAGTGGTACACCTTTTCACAGTGACATTTGGCATGTCAAGGAGGATGGATGAGTAACGCAACCACCTAGCTGCCGACAAATGACTAGTTTTCTGCTCAAGCAGGATGATGGACACAGCATGGGGGACTAAAACAGTGAGAGGAGAATAACCCACAATATCCCTAGAGGCCAAAACAGCTTTTTCTGCAGCTGCTACTGCCCTAAGACAACCAGGGAGACCTGCAGCAACAGAGTCAAGCTTGGAGGAAAAGTAAGCAACTGGACGAAGTTTATCACCATGTGGCTGCAGCAGCACAGAAGACATGAAACCCTGCTTTTCATCCACAGCCTGTGTGAATGGTTTAGAAGGATCAGGCAGGGCAAGAGCGGGGGCTGACTGGAGAGCAGACTTCAAAGACCCAAAAGCAGTCAATGCCTCAGGGGTCCATAACACCTTATCAGTAGGGGACATGGGGTGACCATAAATCAGTTTAGGCAGGGGGGCCTCAAGTGTGGAATAATTAGGGATAAAGGCTCGACAATAGGAGGTCATTCCCAGAAACGACATCAGTTGTTTCTTTGTTATCGGCAGGGGAATGGCTTGAACAGCCGCCACCCTTTTGGCTGCAAGGGAGTGAGTTGTTTCAGAAATTACATGACCCAGAAAGGTGACCTGTCTTTGCACAAATTGCAATTTCGAGAGGCTAGCCTTGTGTCCTGTAGCATGCAGGTGACGCAAGAGAGTTAGCGAGTCAGCCAGACATTGAGCCTCTGTAGGAGCACACAACAACAAGTCATCCACATATTGAAGGAGGGCACTACCCTCAGACAAGACCAGAGGATCCAATGAGTTTTTCAGGGCAGAGTTGTAAATGGTAGGGGACTCACAGTAGCCCTGACAGAGTCTGGTGAATGTATAGGGCTTTCCCTGAAACTCAAAAGCAAACCAAAACTGACTGTCCTTGTGTACAGGTACAGAAAAGAAGGCATTGCTTAAGTCTATCACAGTGAAGAAAGATGCCTGAGGAGGAATCTGTGATAGGATGGTGTGTGGGTTGGGTACCGTTGGAGCTCGAGGAACCACTGCCTTATTTACTGCTTGTAAATCCTGAACAAAACGCCATTCAACAGGCTGGTCTTTATCTCTAATCTTCTTCACCGGGAACAGAGGTGTTCGAACCGGTGAAGTGGGACATGGAACTATCACCCCTGCTTTCAACAAGGATTGAAAGACAGGTGTGATACCCTCAATGGCCTCAGGCTTCAATGGATATTGTTTTTGGCAAGGCCTAAATGTAGATTTTGGCGTTATGACAACAGGTTCGCATCCTGCGATAAGGCCAACGTCATATTTAGAGGAAGCCCAGAGGTCTGGAGGAATTTCAGAGAGAGAGAGATGAGGGAAGGGGTTATCAGTTGAAACCATGAAAGACCCCCCCTCCAACTGCAGTTGGAGTGACCTAGTGACATGAATAACAGCAGAATACTCCTTCTTGTAACAGGAGCCTCCAGGGGAAAAGAAAACCATTGGATCGGGGGTGGGGATCCAGTCGGTCAACAACAACCATTGTTGAGCAAATGGGCCCACCTCCCTCCACTTCATAGCAGGGGATCTTGACAGAGAAATGTGAGGGACCGAATCAGGCATCTGGAAGCACTTTGTTTGTTCAGGAGTTAAAGAAATAGATAAAGCTGAAACATGAGTGTTCCAGTACAATGTTCTTATAAAAAATCTTTCAGAACAAACCCGGTCCCACACTTCCTCAAATTCCACGCAGGGACCATGAGAATACATTGCAGTACAATGCAGGTCCTCTGTGGGCATGAAAACTGAATTAGGACTGACCAAGTCATGAACAGCCCGGAGGATGGATTGTGAAAATGGACCATCCCCCAGTTGCCACTCATAGACATAATCAGGAACCTCAGGGCTGTATTTCACAGCCAGAAACACATCAGGGGGATCTATTTGTTTTTGCTTTACAATCACTCCCTCATGGGATGAATACAGTTCTAGACTCAATTTACACATCAAATCTCTCCCTAATAAATTCACTGGACATAGGGAGGACATGATGAAAGCATGTTTGAATTTCGACCCGTCTTGTGTCTGGCAAGACAAAGGCACCGAATATGGTTCCTTAGTTGTGTTGCCAGAGGCAGAAACGGAGAACACATGATGACCACTCAGCTTAGCAGCTGGGTTCAGAACACTAGTTTGCAACACAGAATTTGTAGCACCAGAATCAACCATAAAAGGAATGTTTTGACCTCTTATCATTAATGTAAACATAGGCATATTTTTGTAGGAAGGAGAGGATAAATGAACATATGTTCCCACAGGTGTGAATGGTGTTGTTTTGTTTTCTAAGTGTATGAGTGCATCTGTGAGCAAAGTATGTAAATCAGTAGCGGCCGGCATAACATTGGGTGTAGCTGTGTGAGAGTGTGATGTTTTACTTCCCTGTTCAGATGCAGTAGAGAAAACTCTGCCCTCTCCCAAACCTGGGGTCCTGTCCTCCACCTCCCATCAGTCTGCAGCATGTGGTAGAGGTGCTGGTTGAGATCCTCTGTTAAGACAGCCAGGCTCAGGACAGTTGTTGCGCCAATGTCCAGTGCGACCACAGTTGAAACATCTGTCATCCCCAGGTCGGACTCGTTCGACCCTTCGACTCCGTTCTCGGGCCCGTCTTCGGCCACGCCCCTGGACTGGTGGAACTGACTGCTGATTCTGTTGGCTGAACAACGTCAGAGTGGCAGCATGGAGGGCATCTTCTCTTTTTGTCTGCTTCCGATCCTTCTGTTTGACAATAATATCCTGAGCATGGAGGGCATGTCGTCGAAGTTCAGTGAGGCGGACTCCAAACCGGAGGCCCACATATGAATGACGAACCTCACTTTGGAGCTCAGGTCTCAGTCCAGACAGCAGACGATCGCAGAGGAGACTTTCCCAGGGAGTGGGGTTTCCTGTCAAGTCCGCAGGACGTGCCAGCCCTGAGTGTTTGTTGAAAGCCTCTTCCATGCGGTGGAAAAAATCATCCACAGGCTCATCAGGTCTCTGGGTGATGCAGTTGAGAGCATTGGCGTCCATCTTAAGTGGAAATTCTGTTCCAAATTTCGCACACAAGACGTCAATGGCAGTCCAGTACGGTCCATTGTCTGCATGATTGTGAGCTATGTTGTGGGGACGGAGGTCTGCAGCTGGAATCTGACTGGAAACTTTTGCCAGGTCACAGGCTTTCATCTTTGTGGCCAGGAGACGACGTATTTCTGCTCCTGTTGGTCTCATCTCCTGGCAGAATGTCTTAAACTCACTGGCAAATTTTGTTCCATCAGCAGTTGGATCTGGAAGATGATTCCCAGATTCTTTCACGTCAGCCGCTGTCCAGGACCGGAACACCAGTGTTGGACCATCAACCCCAGAGACCTCTACCATGGGGGCCACGAAGACTTCATCAGGTGGTGGGCCATCCCTGGACCGGAGTCTGTGAAGAATAGGGGAGAACGTGGTTGAATCCGCGGCGGCCCCATCCTGAGGTGGTTCTGGTACTTGTGGGCCTGCAGCTTGTGCCCCTTGTAGGTTGTGGTCTTGAGGATTCTGTGGTGGAGGTCGGCGAGGAGGACAGGAATCCAGGTCTAGGTCCACTTTATTCAGACTGAGGGCCTGCAACTGGTTCTGCAAAGCAGAGTATGGAGAGACAGGTGAAACATCACGAGTTCTATATGTAGGTGGCGGGTCCAGTGGAGCTGATGGGCTCACATTCTGAACCGAGGCATTATCTTTTCGTCCCGTGATTACCCCACTAAGGTCCTTACTACCCCCCATTTCCTTTGCTTTACTCTTTCTGTCTCTTATCACCGCCTCTTCCTTCCACTTACTCAGACATTCTCTATTCAAATCAACATTCTTAACCGTTTTCCCCTTAACTTTCTTTTGTTCTTTCAAACTTTCCCATTCCTTCTCTATTCCTTCTTCAACCTTCTGAATTTGCATTAAACTCAAACTCCCTTCTTCAGGGAACCCAAACTTCTTTGACCAATAGGAGAGACATTGTACACTGTCATCCCCATATTTCTTTTTCATGAAAACACACAGAGGACTGTCTGGAGGTGATTCTCTTCCCTTGCTGCTGCTCGAGCCCATTGTTACTGGATAAGGCGTCCCTTTCCAGGCTTTTTCACAATCTAGGTAAAAAAATGCTAAAATACCCTGACCTTACGACCCACTGGATCGCCCACGGTCACCGGTGTTTCTATTTTTCGGTGTGAAACACTTAGACACAATAAGGTTCTACCCTTATTCCCCTGCAGCGGACTAAAATCACCTCCAGGGAGTCTCCTTCCCGAATTATATTTAATAAGACTGAATCTCACCGGATTGAACCACCCGAGTGGCAGGTTCGTTTTCTGGATTCTGAATTTCGCTGACTTAGGGGGTGAAGACCAGGCTCCTCCGTCACTCTTAAAGGTCTAATCGAGGTTTGGAGGATCGAGGAGTTTTTCCTCGAGATGCGCTGTCGTCCCAGTCCTTCCCTCTGCGTCTGGCGGAGAATTAGAATCCTGTTCGTGACGCCAAATTGTTATGGAAGTTTCTTATCAAGCAATGAGATATCAGTCTTAAAAGTTTTAAGAAAGTTTATTACTTGTTAACAAGGAGACGTTACACCACAGAGGTCTGAGGAATAAGGTCTGACCACAGCAGTTCTGAGTCTGCTTTTAAAACCCTCCTCTTGTTCCCCCCTCCCCTACCCACCATAAATCCTACCCATCCCAAAAAGAGTGGAATTCTATGTTTTAGCATCTGCCCCTAGGGGGTCTCTTAGAGGTAGAGGAATTTACCCCTCCCTGACAGGAGACGAAGACATCTGTTTACTACCCCCCTGATAAGAACAGGAGATGGCCCCTTCACCACAGGAGGCTGAGACTTTGTTATACTGCCCCCCCCCCCTGATAAGGACAGGAGATGGCCCCTTCACCGTAGGAGGCAGAGACGTGTTATCAGCTGGATTCCAACAGGCTGGCATTTTGTTTGTCATTTAACTAATCATTATAGAAAAAGAAAACCTATCATATAATTTTACTAAAAGTGACTAACAAAATTCCACTACAATGATATTAATCAATTTTGTTATAAATATCCTCTAGCAAATTAGAGCTCTGTTTATTCAACACAGTCAAAATGTCTTCAAATATAAAAACAAACAAATAGCACAATATATGAGCCCAGGAGCTCGAGGGGTTTCAAAGATCGTCTCCAGGAGCGCTGCTCCGGAGAGGGAAGCTCCGGAGAGGGAAGCTCCGGAGAGAGGGAAGCTCCGGAGAGGGAAGCTCCGGAGAGAGGGAAGCTCCGGAGAGGGAAGCTCCGGAGAGAGGGAAGCTCCGGAGAGGGAAGCTCCGTCTCTCTTTGTGTTCAGGCTGGTTTTCTAGTTGGCGATGTGGCTATGAGCATAGGGAGTTAAATACTTTGTAATATATGGAGGAGAACTTGTCATCAATAAAATCTTAGAATCAGTTGTAAAATTGACTGGAAGCCAGAGCAGCGTGGCCTCAGCTCCCAGGTTTAGTGATGAGTCTGGTTGCTGCTCTTTAGACCTTCTGTAACTCTGTGGGATCTCAGGTGTAAATGGGGAGTTGCAATAATTCGAGCAGATAGAAATGAAAGCAGGAATCTCAAGATTACACCTAGCTGGCACTGAACTGAGGTTGGAGAGGCTCCTTCGCTGAAGAAACAGAATGATTGAGTTTATGTGGTTATTTGGCTGTTAAGGATCACAGTGTAGGGAGACAGTTTATCTGATTTCAGATAGTCAACCTTTACTGTTTAGCATGAGATGTTTCAACCAAATCATCTTCATTACGTTACGTACAAGCTTCTGCAACAGCATAAAGGCCATAAACTAAATCAGTAGTCTCATGCTATATCAGAGGTTTACAAACAGATAAGTAAGTATTAAAGCGGCTCTCTGGAGCATTTTTCTCTGTATCAAAGTTTTCTAAATGTTTTAAATGATATTTCAGGTCTAAACTATGATCTATGGGTTGAGTTCCACAACATCTGTCATTCTGATGAAGACCCTCCTTCCTCCTAGAGACCCCTTTCCATTATTTCTTGCTGCCGACATTTTTCAGCCAATGAAATTCAAATGTCTGCATTCTCTCAACATGCATGCGCATCGACCAAACCTGTACCAGTAGGGGGCGCTGTCATACAGGACGCTCCGTGTGTTTCTCTGCCGTCTCAGCCGTTCACTGAGGACTCACAGCTCATTTCTACTAAAAACCTACCTATTCTCCAGCTAAAGACGGGTTTATTTTAATTTTTAAACCTTTCACCTCACAGAATGGCAAGGTTTGACAGGATTATGCATTTATTTTGGTCAGAAAGTTCATCCAGGGCCGAGTCAAGTTCAGCTTCAGAGTCCAGCAGCAGCTCTCTGCTAACAGAGCTAATATCAGAAGCAGCAGGGACAGAGAGGGCTCATCAGACCCTCGTAGTATTGTTGGAATAAGATTGTGAACTGTGAGTGATTGAACCCTACTCATTGACATTGAGCGGTACAGTTCATGTCCGAAGTATATGCGCCGCGTGCACGCGCGCACACGCGACCGGACGCGTGTGTCGAGATGTTTTGAGGAGGAGCTTTTGGACGCTAGATTCAAAAGCTGCTTTCCTGATGAAATCCTCCGGAGTGCTGCTTTAAATTAAAAGTTGTTTAAAGACCTAAAAATTAGCTGCTAGTTATTCACCAATCTGCAGCAGCGTTTCTCCTGATCTGACAAGCCATTAATATTGCTCTGGTCAGAAGACTACTTCCTGTTTCTAGAGACTCCTCCCACTCTGAGTGATGTCACCAGTGGGTGTGGTCTTTACTGTAGATAAATAATTGAAGGAACCTCACTTCAAAATGACCCAAACATCCCTTTAATCACATGATTTCATGTCAGCTTCCTAAACATTTATTTATTTCATTACTGCTTGTTACTCCTGTTGTTTCTGTTTAACTACTGAAAATACTGGGTATCAAATCCTGATGCTAATCAGTGCACAAACCTCCAGATAGCCCAGTAGGGGGCGTGTCCTAGAAAAGGAGCCTTATTTGTCTTCAGTCATGTGACTCCTAGATATACACTTTGAATCAGGGTGTTGATCTAAAGCCGCCCTTCCTGCTCAGGGTGTGATAGCTTCAGCTCCAGTGGGCCGTCTCTCCTGATTGTGTGATCGAGCCCCATGAATGTGTCGAATCATTCTGGCTTCGCTAAAACCCTGATCACCCAAGGCCGGTGCAACAGCTGGTTTTGGAGCACTGACACCTGCTGGTCGGTTGGTGTGCAGCAGTCCACTGTGACTACATGTGAGCTCCAGCAACTGACAGGGGATCAGTTACTGTAACTTCACATATAAGATGTACTAACGATCCCAACTTGGTACATCAATAACGTAGTTCAACACAGTGTGTGTGTGTGTGTGTGTGTGTGTGTGTGTGTGTGTGTGTGTGTGTGTGTGTGTGTGTGTGTGTGTGTGTGTGTGCATGAGTCTTAATTCATACAATTATTTTGGCTATGGAGTCACTGATTCATTCAACAGCTTCACCATGTAGGTGACCATTGCTCATAATCACCATCCACCCGTGATGACCTCCACCTCTCACTCCCCCGATGAGACGCCGCCCTGAGCAGTGAGCCATGTTGGCCATATCAGGACATTAATATGATATATTCTCCTGTGCATCAATACCAGAAAAAAATTCAAATACAGAGTTGATGTGAAAACAAACCATCTGCTCAGGCCTCTTAATCCCTTGCCAGCCTGCTAATCAAAGGTCAGAAAAATAGCTGAATTCAGCTGGAGTCCAGCTGTATGTATATACAGTATATCCTGTCATCTGCACATATGCCCATACTCCTGCAGAGTCATGTGACCTGAAACCCCGCTGGGTCAGGTAGATCCACTGGCTGATTACGATCGCTGCTGCTTTAAATGACCTGAGTGAACGGAAATTCCCAGAGGGAGTCACAAAAAGTTTGCCATTAAATATTTGCCATTAACTCCTCTGCAGCAGAGGTTTAAAGGGGCTGCATATAAAAGAGTGATCTCATATTCAGTCCTTTGGTAACTGCTGCTGAATCATTAATGCAGGGGTGTATGGGTCAGCAGAGGGTCTGCTCCTGTGTGGCTGCAGTCAGTGAACCCTTTGAATACTGCATGTCCACGTTCTCATTTATTCAGACGGGTCTCCATATTAGGTCTCTGTTTATCTTCACATCAGGACGTCCACACAGACCTTATAGCAGTAAGACGCCTCACAGACAGATGATTTCCTGGATTTAATTTGGTAGTTAAACATCCCATTGTGCAGGAAACTTTGCTGAGTACTTTCTTTCTTTGTATTGAAGCTTTAAATCTCCATTAAACTGACTCCTCCTGTCATCTGCAGCTTTCATCTCCCTCATCTCATAAAGAGGAGGCGGAAGGAGCAGAACGACAAGGACAAGGAGAACACTGTGGTGGGAGACAAGAGGGAAAGTCTGCAGCCCAATAATGTCTGTTCGTTTTATTATTACCGTTGTTGCTGTTTTTAATAATAAACTAATATAAAAGCAGGTTAATGAGTAATCCTTTGAGTTTATTTTTATTTTTTTCTGAGGAGTGATCATGACTTTCTAGTGATTCTATAATTTGTGAAGCTAACAGAACCTCAACACCTCTGCTGCTTTTCAGTAATGAATAGACTAAAGAAACGTTTTCTCATCTGCAAACAGAATTAGAAGCAGGGGGTGTACTCATTAATATTCAGGTGTCATCAGGACTCCAGGGACTCTAAAAATGCCTGCTGGATTTCTCGAATCGTCACACAACGTTCAACGCAGATGACTAATGTGTTCAGTTTAGCTTTAGTTTGAATTTGGATAAAAATGTTTTGTTTTTGTCAGATTTAAACAAAAGCATCATCTCATCATTCAGATTTAAGAGTGTGAGAAAGGCACGAAGCAGCACTTTCATCTAGAGGCCCTGGTATATCTGAGGGGTCCTTTGGTCTCGGATGTCTTTACACCAGCCTGCATCTGTAGTTTGAAGCAAGCTTGCAACAAAATCGGAACAGAATGATGCGTCTCACAGACCAATCTGGACTGGCTTGCCTGGCCCTGCCCATCTTTATACCGTTACTGAGTCTATCACATGAGAAGAGGCTGTTTTGGACAGCTGGCTGTCAGAAGTGAGGCCTGGCACCATCTTGAATTTGCAGGCTGCCCTGTCCACCTTGTGTCAGTCATCTCCACTTATCACTGCCGGCCCCATTCCTTTCAATTCCTCTCTAACCCAGTCGTCCTCAATTTGGAAAGATATGGTTGCAGTTCAGAAAACATTTTAACCTAACATTGATATCAGTCCTACCATGGACTCTACAGGGACTGAAGGGCTTTCAACACAAGGTCATTCACCCAATACTCCTCTGACAGGGGGACACAGTAATAAACCTTCTCCAAATCCACAAAACACATATGGACTGGCTGCCCTCTCCGTTACCCGGGTAAAGAGTTGGTCTACAGTTCCAGGACAAAAACCACACTGCTCCTCCTCAACCTGAGATTCAACTATGAACCAGGCTCTCCTCTCCAGGACCCTGGAGTGGACATTTTAAGGCTGAGGAGTGTGATCCTCTAGCTGTAACACATTTTCTGGGGTTCCTTTTTTAAAATTGGGAACTACCACTGTAATGTTATGGTCTGGGTAACCATGTTCTGTTCAGGAGAGTTCGGTGTGCAACACATATATAAGCCAGGAGACTGCTGGGTAATTGTCAGAGCACATGTTGTATTAAAAGCTACGTGCATCACAATATGGACTGATCATTAAACATTACATGGTGTCAGAAAAAAACGAAGCACTATGGCACAGTTTCCACCACCATGCAACTTTGACTTCAGCCATCCTGAGCTCTGGCCTGAATGGAAATGGCGGTTCCACAGGTACAGAATTGCCACCAAGTTAGACAAAGAAAGCGAAGAGGTTCAGGTGTGTACCCTTCTGTATTCACTTGGCAGCGAGGCGGAGCAAATCGTGAAGACTTTTGTCTATGCGGCTGACGGAGACGAAAATAAGTACGACATTGTTCTGGAGAAGCTCGACAGATACTTCGTCCCGAAAGTTAAAGCAGCACTCTGGAGGATTTCATCAAGAGAACAGTTTTTGAGTCTAGCGTCCAAAGGCTCCTCCTCAAAACATCTCGACACATGCGTCCGGTCGCGTGTGCGCGCGTGCACACCGCGCATATACGTTGCGGGCATGAACTGTACAGCTCAGTGTGTAGGGTTTAATCACTCACAGTTCACAATCTTATTCCAACAACACTACGAGGGTCTGATGAGCCCTCTCTGTCCCTGCTGCTTCTGATATTAGCTCTGTTAGCAGAGAGCTGCTGCTGGACTCTGAAGCTGAACTTGACTCGGCCCTGGATGAACTTTCTCACCAAAATAAACGCATAATCCTGTCAAGCCTTGCCATTCTGTGAGGTGAAAGGTTTAAAAATTAAAATAAATCCATCTTTAGCTGGAGAATGGGTAGGTTTTTAGTAGAAATGAGCTGTGAGTCCTCAGTGAATGGCTGAGACGGCAGAGAAACACACGAAGCGTCCTGTATGACAGCGCCCCTACTGGTACAGGTTTGGTCGATGCGCGTGTATGTTGAGAGAATGCAGAAATTTGAATTTCATTGGCTGATAAATGTCGGCGGCAAAAAATAATGGAAAGGGGTCTCTAGGAGGAAGGAGGGTCTTCATCAGAATGACAGATGTTGTGGAACTCAACCCATAGATCATAGTTTAGACCTGAAATATCATTTAAAACATTTAGAAAACTTTGATACAGAGAAAAATGCTCCAGAGAGCCGCTTTAACATTATCCATGAGAGAGCGAGATTCCACCAGCGTGTACAGAAACCTGGGGAAAGCGCGGAGGAATATATCCGCAGTTTACACGAGCTGGCAGATAAATGTGACTTCGGCACAACGAAGGATGAAAATAAAAGGGACAGACTCGTGATCGGTGTTTCAGACAAAGAATTATCCCAGAGGCTGCAAATGATGTCTGATCTGACCCTTGAAAAAGCGTGCCGATTAGTCAGACAGTCAGAACAAATAAAAGGACAGCTGTCGGAGCAGAGCTCTGTGAGGTGCACCACACACACACCCAGAGGAGCGGCAGCTCAGCCCGGCCAAGGGGCGCGTTTAAACCAGAAAAGAAAGAGCAGCGTCCTCATAGACAAAGTTTCACGACAAAT
The DNA here is from genome assembly GCA_006937965.1 of Callopanchax toddi. Taxonomy (NCBI): domain Eukaryota; kingdom Metazoa; phylum Chordata; class Actinopteri; order Cyprinodontiformes; family Nothobranchiidae; genus Callopanchax; species Callopanchax toddi. The sequence goes on from SSNR01000948.1 coordinate 46,591, forward strand.
AAGACACATGGAAAATGCACAAATGTGGGAAACAACACAATAAAAATGACGCCTGTCCTGCACGAAGAGCCGATTGCCGCAAGTGCAGAAAAAGAGGACATTATGCGCTCATGTGCCGCACTCTGCAGGTTTGTGATGTGTTCACGGACACTCGAGAATCTGAAAGATTTTTCCTGGGCACAGTAAACGTGCACGATTCCAGCACACACTGGCCAATCACACTTAAACTACAAGACAGTCATCTTGAGTTTAAGATTGATAGTGGAGCAGACACCTCTGTGATTTCACAACAAACATATGAGTCGCTACAACCAAAGCCTGAACTGGAATATTCACCAGTTGTTCTGGATTGTCCTGGAGGCAGGCTGGTGAATAAAGGAAAATTCAAGGCATCAACATGTTACAAAGGAACTGAATATTGTTTTGACATACATGTTGTTGATGGCTGCATGGTGGCGCAGTTGGTTAGCACTGTTGCCTCGCAGCAAGGAGGTCATGGTTTCGCGTCCCGGCTCTGCGGCCTCTCTGCGTGGAGTTTGCATGTTCTCCCCGTGCGTGCGTGGGTTTCCTCCGGGTACTCCGGTTTCCTCCCACAGTCCAAAGACATGACTGTCAGGCTAATTGGGCTGGTAAATTGTCCATAGGTGTGAGTGGGTGTGTGGTTGTTTGTCTCGTTCGTCTCTGTGTGGCCCTGCGATGGACTGGCGACCTGTCCAGGGTGTCCCCCGCCTCTCGCCCCTTGACCGCTGGAGATAGGCACCAGCTGCGACCCTCTGTGGAGGATTAAGCGGCTACAGAAGATGGATGGATGGATGGATGGATGGATGGATGGATGGATGGATGGATGGATGGATGGATGGATGGATGGATGGATGGATGGATGTTGTTGATGGCCCATCAGTCAATAACCTGCTTGGCAGAGAGGTGTCAGTGTCCATGGGTCTCATCCAGAGAGTAGAAGATGTCTCAAACACACCGGGAGTTGGACTTTTGAGAACTACCCCAGTAAAAATAAAACTGAAGAGTGGAGCAGTGCCATATTCTGACAACACAGCATGCCGTGTCTCTGTTCCGTTACTCCCAAAAGTAAAGAAGGAACTGGACAGGATGGTTGACTGCGGCGTTATTGAGGAAATAACAGAACCAACCGATTGGTGCTCCCCGATGGTCCCCGTGCCAAGAAAAAATGGCCAGGTCAGAATATGCGTGGGACTTAACCACCTAAATGAAGCTGTAGAGCGGGAAAAATATATTTTACCCACTCTCGATGATATTCTCCCCAAGCTGGCTGGTGCAAGTATGTTTTCCGTGCTCGATGCTGCTACAGGGTTTTGGCAAATCCCATTGGATAAAGACAGTGCCAAGCTAACCACCTTTATAACACCGTTTGGGAGGTATTTCTTCCACCGTCTCCCATTCGGCATCTCCAGTGCCCCTGAAATCTTTCAAAGAGAGATGAACAACCTCCTAAAGGATCATGATGGCACATTTATGGATGACATAATTGTCTATGGAGAGACTCCGGAGGTGCACGATGAACGGCTGAGGAGGGTGCTTCAAACGCTCAGAGATGCTGGCCTGAAACTGAATGAGGAAAAGTGTAATCTCAGACAGGCTAGAATAACATTTCTAGGACACATCATTGACAAACAGGGCATCAGACCAGACCCTGGAAAGGTCAAGGCGATAAGAAGCATGGAACCGCCCCATAACACAACAGAGCTCAAACGTGTTCTAGGCATGGTTCATTATCTGGGCTGTTTCCTACCTAACCTGGCAGAAATTACACACCCTCTCAACGAGTTGCTCCGAGCGGACAGAGCATGGGTGTGGGGTCCACCACAAGAGGAGGCCTTTAAAAGGGTCAAACTGTTGTTAACAGAGGCTCCTACATTGGGCTTCTATGATGTGAACAAACCAACTACCGTAAGCGCCGACGCTAGCAGCTACGGATTGGGAGGGGTCTTACTACAAGAACACAGTGGAGTGTTAAAACCAGTTGCATACTGCTCTCATACCCTGAGTGAAGCAGAAACCAGATATGCACAGATTGAAAAGGAGTGTCTGGCTGTGGTCTGGGCGTGCAAAAAGTTCTCAAAATGCCTGTATGGCCTGGACAGTTTTGTTATCCAAACCGACCATAAGCCATTGGTTCCGCTTTTCAATGTCAGACATCGACGCTGTACCACTCTGATGTCAGAGACTGCTCCTCAGAATGATGAAATTCAATGGGAAAGCGATATATGTCCCAGGAAAACAGCTTGTGGTAGCTGATACTCTTTCCAGACACCCTTCCGAATCTTTACACCTTGACATGGTGAACCTGTCAGGAGATATTCAGGCTCTGGAAGAGGCCACGGTCTCAGCTTGGCCATTGTCAAGCTCTCGCCTGGACCAAGTGAAGGAGCGAACTAAAACTGACCCAGAGCTGCAAATGGTGATCCAGCTGGTGTCAATCGGCTGGCCAAAATACGCATCCAGAGTGCCTGAAAATGCGAAACCGTATTATGCTGTGAAAGATTCACTCTCTACATGCTCCGGGCTGCTCCTTTATGGTGACAGGAACATCATCCCCACCTTCATGAGGATGGAGATAGTGGAACGACTCCATGATGGCCACATGGGCATAGTTAAATGCCGAGAACGTGCCAGGCAGAGTGTCTGGTGGCCTGGTCTTGGAAAAACCCTACAGAAATGGATTGAACACTGCAAATATTGTCAGGAAGCAAAACCTTCCCAACGGAATGAACCACTCATGATACCAACACCCCTACCAAGGAGGCCGTGGGACAGAGTGGCGGCAGACATCTGTGAAGTAAATAAGAGAAGTTATCTGGTAATAGTGGATTACTTTTCCAGATACATTGAACTGGCATACCTGCCTAATACCACAGCTGCCACGGTGCGGCTGTGCCTTAGCAGTATCTTTGCTAGATGGGGCTGTCCCACGACTGTAGTAACCGACAACGGACCACAGTTCAGTGGGCAAGACTTTCAACAGTTTGCGGAAGCGTATGATTTCACACATATCACAACAAGCCCTCATTTCCCACAGGCCAATGGTGCTACAGAAAGAGCTGTGAGGATGGCTAAACACATTCTGAAACAAAGTGATCCTTCTCTTGCTCTTCTCAGTTACAGAGCCACCCCCATCCAGGCTACAGGACATAGTCCAGCCCAACTGATGATGGGTCGCCAATTGCGTACCCCCGTCCCAACCCTGGAGGAGAAACTTTTCCCGAAGTGGCCTGACTTTGCTTTGGTGAAAGCAGCAGATTCAAGGGCCAAAGCTGCTTATCAGCGCCATTATGATAGGCGTCACTCTGGCAGACCACTCTCTCCACTCGTACCTGGAGACTGTGTGGCTGTCCAACTGGACAACGAAAAAGGTTGGATATCAACTGCTTCTGTTCTTGGTGAACATGGTGCTCCCAGGTCTTACTACGTGCAGACCTCAGGTGGTGTTTTCCGCCGGAACAGACGGCATCTTCGGTGCCTGCACCAGTCACTGTCACAGGTGGATCAGGAAGAGGATGAGGAGGGGAAGAGTACAAAACAGGACAGTTATGGCGAACACTCTCCCATACAGGTTCCAGTTGCCCTTCCAACATTGTCCACAGCTGTCATGACCTCAAAGGGTCGAGAGGTGAAAAGACCATCTTGCCTGAAGGACTTTGTCACTTGAAAAAAAAAATACTGCTTCTGCATGATGTTGCATGTATTTGTTGTTCTAGTAGTTCTGATGGTAAATAGAGCAATGGCTCCAAGATTAGCTATGTAGCACCGGCAACTCTCGCTACAGCTAACTCTTTCCAAGTTGATATTTTTCACAAAACTTATAGAGAATTTGTTTGATCTTTTTCTTTTTTGATTAGTTTTGAAAGGAATACACTGTTTCCTTGAGCTAAACATCACCAGTTAGTTCTGATCAGTTTGCGTATTTTCTAATTACTCATTGGTGGGGAGATGTAATGTTATGGTCCGGTAGGAACCATTAGTTCCAGTACCATGTTCTGTTCAGGAGAGTTCGGTGTGCAACACATATATAAGCCAGGAGACTGCTGGGTAATTGTCAGAGCACATGTTGTAATAAAAGCTACGTGCAGCACAATATGGACTGATATGTACTGGACTCTTTATATTTGAGTGATGTGAGATCTATGAATGACTTTATAAGTTGTAGGTTTGTGCTGCTAGTCATAAGTTTTTGTCCAGAAGTTGGAGTTAGGAGAGAAATCCAAATCCTTCTCCCATTTTGTTGTTGGAACTGAATTTATTGAATCAGTTCTTGATCTTGATATGAGTTTATAACGATTAGATGCTAAACTTTCATACAATGAGGGTCATGGGGAGCTGGTGTCTATCTGCAGTATAATGAGGCAAAAGGCATGGGACACCCTGGAAAGGTCATCAGTCCATCACAGCGACACACAGAGACTTAGAACCACTCACTCTCACTTAGAGGCAACGTCCATCCATCCATCTTCTGAAACCGCTTAGTCCTCCACAGAGGGTCGCGGGGGAGCTGGTGCCTATCTCCAGCAGTCAAGAGGCGAGAGGTGGGGGACACCCTGGACGGGTCGCCAGTCCATCGCAGGGCACACAGAGACGAATGAGACAAACAATCAACCACACACCCACTCACACCTAAGGACAATTTACAAGCCCAAATAGCCTGACAGTCATGTTTTTGGTCTGTGGGAGGAAACCGGAGTACCTGGAGAAAACTTTAGGTTACTTACGTAACCCCGGTTCTCTGAGTAGCATGAGTGAGTGTCTCACTATGGGAACGCCTCAGGCGTGACCTCATCAGAAGCTCCTATTACACTCTGCCAGCCAGGATTGGCTGGAGGTAAGTCTGTCAGTGCAGACGAAGTCCAGGCCCCTCCCCTATAATATATATAGGGCCAGCTCTGCACTGATAGGTTATTCAAAAACGTCCACCTCTTCCTCGCTACGCACCAGCAAGGAGGGTGGCCCGGTGAGACACTCACTCATGCTACTCAGAGAACCGGGGTTACGTAAGTAACCTAAAGTTTTCTCCAGGTACTCCGGTTTCCTCCCACAGACCAAAAACATGACTGTCAGGCTATTTGGGCTTGTAAATTGTCCTTAGGTGTGAGTGGGTGTGTGGTTGATTGTTTGTCTCATTCGTCTCTGTGTGCCCTGCGATGGACTGGCGACCCGTCCAGGGTGTCCCCCACCTCTCGCCTCTTGACTGCTGGAGATAGGCACCAGCTCCCCCGCGACCCTCTGTGGAGGACTAAGCGGTTTCAGAAGATGGATGGATGGACGTTGCCTCTAAGTGAGAGTGAGTGGTTCTAAGTCTCTGTGTGTCGCTGTGATGGACTGATGACCTTTCCAGGGTGTCCCATGCCTTTTGCCTCATTATACTGCAGATAGACACCAGCTCCCCATGACCCTCATTGTATGAAAGTTTAGCATCTAATCGTTATAAACTCATATCAAGATCAAGAACTGATTCAATAAATTCAGTTCCAACAACAAAATGGGAGAAGGATTTGGATTTCTCTCCTAACTCCAACTTCTGGACAAAAACTTATGACTAGCAGCACAAACCTACAACTTATAAAGTCATTCATAGATCTCACATCACTCAAATATAAAGAGTCCAGTACATATCAGTCCATATTGTGCTGCACGTAGCTTTTATTACAACATGTGCTCTGACAATTACCCAGCAGTCTCCTGGCTTATATATGTGTTGCACACCGAACTCTCCTGAACAGAACATGGTACTGGAACTAATGGTTCCTACCGGACCATAACATTACATCTCCCCACCAATGAGTAATTAGAAAATACGCAAACTGATCAGAACTAACTGGTGATGTTTAGCTCAAGGAAACAGTGTATTCCTTTCAAAACTAATCAAAAAAGAAAAAGATCAAACAAATTCTCTATAAGTTTTGTGAAAAATATCAACTTGGAAAGAGTTAGCTGTAGCGAGAGTTGCCGGTGCTACATAGCTAATCTTGGAGCCATTGCTCTATTTACCATCAGAACTACTAGAACAACAAATACATGCAACATCATGCAGAAGCAGTATTTTTTTTTTCAAGTGACAAAGTCCTTCAGGCAAGATGGTCTTTTCACCTCTCGACCCTTTGAGG
>SSNR01000949.1:38268-51873 GCA_006937965.1 Callopanchax toddi
CTGTGTGTGTGTGTGTGTGTGTGTGTGTGTGTGTGTGTGTGTGTGTGTGTGTGTGTGTGTGTCCTGTAGGTGTGTGACACCTACCCCTCTGAGCTGTTTGTCCCTAAGTCGGCCTCCCCTGCCATCATCGTTGGAAGCTCCAGGTTCAGGAGCCGAGGACGTTTCCCTGTCCTGTCCTACTTCCACCAGGACACACTGGTCAGTGTGTGTGTGTGTGGATGATGATGATGATGGTGATGATGATGATGGTGATGATGATCCTGCCCTCTGCAGGCGGCGGTGTGTCGGTGCAGTCAGCCTCTGTCTGGGTTTAGCGGTCGCTGTCAGGAGGATGAGCTGATGCTGCAGGCTGTCATGAAGTCCAACCCAGGAAGTGACTTCATCTACGTGGTGGACACCAGGCCCAAAGTAACACACACACACACACACACACACACACACACACACACACACGCTACATTGGTCCCAGTGGGTACGGTCAGGTACATTAGCATGGCTGTTGTATTACGAGGCTCGTCACAGGAACAGTGGATCAGAGAGGAAAGTAAAGGAAGAGGGAACAACAACAGACCTGGTCCAGGTTAGGTCAGACCTGGTCCAGGTTAGGTCAGACCTGGTCCAGGTTAGGTCAGACCTGGTCCAGGTTAGATCAGACCTGGTCCAGGTTAGATCAGACCTGGTCCAGATTAGGTCAGACCTGGTCCAGGTTAGGTCAGACCTGGTCCAGATTAGGTCAGACCTGGTCCAGGTTAGGTCAGACCTGGTCCAGGTTAGGTCAGACCTGGTCCAGGTTAGGTCAGACCTGGTCCAGGTTAGATCAGACCTGGTCCAGGTTAGATCAGACCTGGTCCAGATTAGGTCAGACCTGGTCCAGGTTAGGTCAGACCTGGTCCAGGTTAGGTCAGACCTGGTCCAGGTTAGATCAGACCTGGTCCAGGTTAGGTCAGACCTGGTCCAGGTTAGATCAGACCTGGTCCAGATTAGGTCAGACCTGGTCCAGGTTAGGTCAGACCTGGTCCAGGTTAGGTCAGACCTGGTCCAGGTTAGATCAGACCTGGTCCAGGTTAGGTCAGACCTGGTCCAGATCACTGGGTCCTTTGTCCTGTTAAAGACCCCCAAAATGGACAAAAGCTGTAAATCTATGAACATGACCAGGTGTCTCCTCTGCCTAAAGCTGAAGGGACAGGAGCAGAGACGAAGACTCTCCATCACATTCCTGTAGGAACTGTTAACCTCAGTCACATCTTCATTTACACTTTGGGTTTTCTGTTAGCGTCCTTTGTCATGTTTTCCTAGAGATCTAGAGATGTAGATCTAGAGAACAAACTACAGCCGTCCATCTGAGGGACAGCCGTCCATCTGAGGGACAGCTGTCCTTCTGAAGGACATTTAGCCATGAAATGTTCAGGTTGAGATGTTGATGAAGTTTAAACCTTTGAACTTCTCCCTCTCAGCTGATTGAAGCTGTGCTTCACTTGGTAACCCCACTGGTCAGATTCAGTTTCAGATAAAGAACTGAATGTTGACTAGACTGATCATCACTCAACCTTTAAATCATCCTCAGTCTCCAGGTAAACAGACCAGGTCTCCTAGCTAGTTTACAGAAACACGTCTCGGTGAACTCACCCCTCCCGTCGGGTAAAATCCACACGCCAGCCTCCCGCGGACATGGGACCACGTTTTGTGACGATAACAAAGCAGAGTCTAACTCCAGCCGTAGAAACGTTCCCCCAGCTTTTCCTCTTTTCACCTCCAAACGTTTTTAGTTTTCTGCTAGCTGAAAAGCTGTTTTTGGGGGGACTCTGGTATTTTGATCTTAAAATGAAAGCACTGACCACCGACTAATTCTGTCCTCCTTTCACTTCCGGGATGTTCTGCCCCAAAATGTGTCCGGGCGGATTAATGCCAATCCAAGCAGTGAGGAAATGCGGCAGACAGACAGCTGGATTGTCCAATCCTATCGCTCGGTCCGAGCGATAGGATTGGCTGAAGTTTTTAGAGAACTGCGGGACAACTACTTTGATTTATTTCTGGGTTTTTTTAATCTCCACAATATATTTATGGCTATACTATGTTGGAACGTTGTTAAGAGGCTTTAAAAGAATGTTAAAAGCTACATTGTTTACCTGGATACTGAGGATGGCTTTAATCTGTCCAGAGTTTAGGTTAGCCTAACGGTGCAAAACAGTTAGTCCAGAGCCTTGATGTGTGTGTGTGTGTGTGTGTGTGTGTGTGTGTGTGTGTGTGTGTGTGTGTGTGTGTGTGTGTGTGTGTGTGTGTGTGTGTGTGCTCAGCTGAATGCCATGGCCAACAGAGCAGCAGGTAAAGGCTACGAGAACGAGGACCACTACACCAACATCAAGCTTCAGTTCATCGGCATTGAGAACATCCACGTGATGAGGAGCAGCCAGCAGAAGATCATCGACGGTCGGTCCAGTTCTGCTCCCGTCTCATACCCAGTCCAGGACTCCCCGTCCAGTCCAGGACTCCTGGTCCAGTCCAGGACTCCCAGTCTGGTCCTTTTCTTCTTTCCCACAAGCCAGACTTTCCTGAAATCCTTTAAGGTGGATCTGATCCAGGTTTCCAGACTCTGGAGGTCTTTACTTCTAGTTTGTAGGGGTGTAATGGATCAGAACACCCACGGATCGGATCGGTTCCTGGATTTGAGTCACAGATCGGATCAGCAGAAAAAAAAAGAAAAGACGAAAAGTTTGCTCTCATTATTTTCTAAAACACTGATCAACGTTTTTCTGCTCCATCCTGATTAAACACAAACATTTAACTCAAGACCTCAACCTGATGCTTCAACACAGTTCTGAATCATAATGGAGGAGATGGACTCAGGCTCCTCTCAGGGGTCGCAGACCTGTTCCTGTCAAACTGGTCTCTCCCTGTGGTCTCAGCTGGGGGGGGTTGCTCTGAGCCTCCTGACTGACTAACTCTGGTTATAATATTAACGTTCTGTAGCTCATATAAAAGCCCAACATAACACGTTATCTCAGACACAAATAGAGCAGTCAGGTGTCTCTATCAGAGAGACGGAGGAGTCAGCGGCTCGGCGCGCCTCAGAGCCTGGATCAGATACTGATCAGGATCCTTCGTTCTGGTGTAGAAAACGACTGAATCCAGCAGACTGAACCTCTGGTCGTGACGCAGAACCAACGCCTTCCTCAGAGGGAACTATCTGCAGATTCAGAGCGCCAGGACACAAAGTCAGGGATGATTTAGAGACAAGCGCTCTGTGAACCGTACGGTTCACAGATTGATGAGGATTCGTTGCACTCCTAGTGGTTTGGCTAGTTATTCTTTCCTGGTCCAGTCCTGGTACCACAACATCTTCAGAGTCTCTCAGATGGTCTACTGGTAGCAAAGATCTCCAGAAATTGGAGTCTGAAGAAGATCCACCTTAAAAAACTACAGGAACATCTGGCTGCTGGGAAGAACCTGGGTCAGGCTTCTGGTCTGGATCAGGCTTCTGGACTGGATCAGGGCTTCTGGTCTGGATCAGGGCTTCTGGTCTGGATTCTTAGTTTTGGACTGGATTCTTAGTTCTGGACTGGATTTTTAGTTCCGGTCTGGATTCTTAGTTCTGGACTGGATTCTTAGTTCTGGACTGGATTCTTAGTTCTGGACTGGATTCTTAGTTCTGGACTGGATTCTTAGTTCTGGTCTGGATTCTTAGTTCTGGTCTGGATTCTTAGTTCTGGACTGGATTCTTAGTTCTGGACTGGATTCTTAGTTCTGGACTGGATTCTTAGTTCTGGACTGGATTCTTAGTTCTGGACTGGATTCTTAGTTCTGGTCTGGATTCTTAGTTCTGGACTGGATTCTTAGTTCTGGACTGGATCTTAGTTCTGGTCTAGACGTTCTAACTCCAGGTCTCTCTCCTCCCGGTTCCAGTTGGTGAGATGCGTTCTCCTTCCATGACGGACTTCCTGTGGGGCCTGGAGAACTCTGGTTGGCTCAAACACATCAAAGCGGTTCTGGATGCCGGAGTCTTCATCTCCAGGGTTTGTAGGACTTCAGACTCACCGTCAGAACGTCGACCTGACACGGGCCGGGCTGTGTGTCCATGAGAGGCGTTGGAATAATAATCGTTTATCATCTGGATCGGTCTGGTTCTGGTTCTGGCCCAGAACCACTGGAGTTAGAGCAGCACCTGAGGGACCTGTAGGACCTGTGGGACCTGTAGGACCCTGTAGGACCTGTGGGACCTGTAGGACCCTGTGGGACCTGTAGGACCCTGTGGGACCTGTAGGACCCTGTGGGACCTGTAGGACCCTGTAGGACCTGTGGGACCTGTAGAACCCTGTGGGACCTGTAGGACCCTGTGGGACCTGTAGGACCCTGTAGGACCCTGTGGGACCTGTAGGACCCTGTGGGACCTGTAGGACCCTGTGGGACCTGTAGGACCTGTAGGACCCTGTAGGACCTGTAGGACCCTGTGGGACCTGTAGGACCTGTAGGACCCTGTGGGACCTGTAGGACCTGTAGGACCCTGTGGGACCTGTAGGACCCTGTGGGACCTGTAGGACCCTGTGGGACCTGTAGGACCCTGTGGGACCTGTAGGACCTGTAGGACCCTGTGGGACCTGTAGGACCTGTGGGACCAGAAGACCAGTCAGTCCCTCCAGGACGTTCTGATGGTTTTTGTGAGGTTGCATCCTAAAAAGTTGTGATATTTTTTAGCTTTTGAAGGTTTTCTTGTCGTTATACTCACACACAGTCAGCTGTTTCACCGTAACGTGAAGACGCTGTAATCTCCATGACAACAGCCTGCCTCAGCGTCAGTCAGACGTTACAGCGTGAGCGACTCGTTTCACTTTCAGAGGTTCACCTCAAAGCGTCCCCGGTTCAGACGGCAGGACTTTAACCCGAAGTTTGCCCCGATTCTCCTCCTCCGACAATCTTAAGACGCGCCTGATCGTTGAAGATAATCTGATCAGACCGTCCTCCTGTGAGGAGGGTTAGGAGCGCTCTGGTCCGCTCCGAACGCTCATTTGTGAACTCGAACGTGTTGGATTGTCTAGACCCGACATCACAGAGTGTGGTGTCCCCCGAGAATCTGCCTGTGGAGATCGACCTGTAGCCAATCAGAGAGCGAGTTGACAGAGCATCAGAACAGCTGCTCTGATGTTTTAAACTGTCACAAGTTCATTGTCCTCGCCTCGCTCCACTTGTCCGGGTCCGGGTCACGGGGTCAGCATCCTCAGTCGCACATCCCAGACTGTCCTCTCCCCAGCCAGGTCCACCAGCTCCTCCACTGGGACGCCAAGGCGTTCCTCTGACAACCTGGAGATGGATTTCCTCCAGCTGGTCCTGGGTCGACCCGGAGGTGAACCCGCCTCAACGTCACCTGGTTAATAGAGTTTAGAAACACGAACAACGTTCATAAGAGTTCACGTTAACTAACGCTGACGGTCCTATTTATTTCACATCATTTCAAAACTGCTGACTCAGCACAGTTTAGGACACATCAGTTATTTTTAAATGTCCTTTCTCACATTGTCCAAATACCAACCTTAAACAGAACTCACCTGGTCTCCCTTAGGACTCGTGTCAGACCCCCAGACCCGTCTCAGCTCCTCTCTTCTCAGTTAATCACCTCACATGTTTTGCAGTTGAAAAGTTCTCATCAAGCGTTGATGTCAGTATAATCCACCACTCTCGTGTCAATCGTTGGTGAATTAACGTGTTTTAGTCGTAATATCTGACCGTGTAGAGCGGGGGTCGGCAGCCCGCGGCCTAAATCCGGCCCACGCCACGTGTTTGTGTTTTCTCTGATGGGAGTGTTTGTGCCTGTAAAGAGTAACACTGGTTTGGAGCGAGTACTGAACCCCAGCCTCCCGTGTGGGAGTCGGTGTCACTAACCACTAGACTACAGTTAGGATGGTTATAACTGTTGTTTTCAGCTGACATTGAGTTACATTTATTTTTCAAATATGACAAACTACTTAGGCTAGGGTGGTATTAAGGTAATACCGTATTCACCCAGTATTGAAAAATAGCAACAGTATCCGTTTCAATACCACATGAAAAAATGCACGTTCAGCGCCGGACTGCCATTGAGCCGACGGTAACTTTGTGCCGGTCTGGGGCGCACGCGCCTCCTGCTGTCCGAGCGACTCGTCTTAATCAGCACTTCCTTGTTGTTGCGTGAGCTCCTATAGCCGCTGCTGTCTTCTGCGCACTGAGTTTCAGTCAACAGAGGGGTTCTCCGTTTGGCCGTATTTCCGTTTTTATTTTGACAAGGCAACGACCACTTCCGGTTGTTCCGGTTTCATCTCAGAAACAAAAGAACAGAGAGAATAAACGGATTCGTGCGCGCTTAGGGCTTCAGTCAACAGCCGGACCACCCCCTCCCTTGTCTTACTCAGCATTTCCTTGTTGTGGCGAGGCGAGCTCGCGAAGCGCTTACAGCGCTTCAGTCAACAGCAGTAGCCGTCTGAACCGAACATCAGCTGTTACTGCTCATGGTGGGAGCAGAATTAGAGTCCCAGTCCAACCCGGTAATACCGTATACTCCGGTAAAAAGTGGAGGACGTTTGACTGGATAGCGTCCAAACCTAAAACTACTGCTTTCACAGCAGCAAGATGATTGTATCTGTACAGTTTAACCATGATCTGCTCTCTGCCTCTATGTGCCTTTATGTGCACCAGCTCTGCACTGCCTACCCAGCATGCACCCCTCGCGCGTGCTTCCCCCCGGCCCGCGAAAACACCTGTAAAAATGAATGTGGCCCTCACAGATTTTTAGTTGATGACCCCTGGTTTAGAGGCTCTGCTCAAGGACCAGAAGTCAATGAATCTAGAGGCTACAAGCCTGGCAAGCCACGACTCATTCATAGGGGCGGGATCAACAGTTATCAATCAAACTGTCTTCACATGCTACTGGATAGCGCTAGGACCAATCAGAGCTGTTTAGCAACCACCAGAACCAGCTGGTAGATTAAACTTTTACTGTATCCTGTCCGATTAGCAGCCAATACATCCTTTTTCAAAATAAAAGCCTTAAGTGCCTCTATGTGTTCACGTCTTCAAGAAAAATCTAAATTTGATGACAAAGCTGTTTCAAACAAACATGTTTCCCGAGCTGCCGCCATGTTGTTCAATTTCAAAGTGGAAGCTCTGTGATTGTCCCGGTACTGGACAGACCGGACCAATCAGGGGGCTGCAGAGGTTCCGGACCAATCAGGGGGCTGCAGAGGTTCCAATGGAGCGTGTCTAGACCAAAGTCTGCAGAGCAGACCTGACGGTCTAGTGTACTAGGCTAAGAGGCTACGGGAATCGGTCAAAACTTATCAGAGTTGCAGTGATTGGTCAGAGGAGAAGACTAAATATGGAAAATGTTGAGGTGATTGGTCAGATTTGTGGGAAAGTTGTGGCGATTGGTAAAAATTGCAAGGCCGCAAAACATCTGTGACTAATGGTTGAATTTCGTTACTAGCTGTGATTGCTAATTCCTGGAGGGACTGTTAGAGAGCAGGTTGTTAAAGTCCACGTTAAACTCAGTCAGTGAAGCTGCTGAGGTACTGGTACAAGTAGGGGTGGGCCATGTGCCCCTAAAATTCTATCATGATATTTTTGAGTATTCTGACGATAATATAATAAAATACACCTACCAACCAAACGCTCTCCCCACAGAGCTCCTGCTGCTCCAGTAGTAATAAAATAATATCCACATTTGGTTTGTCTGTCATCTGGACTAGAACCAGCTAGAGACTCTGAGGTCACGCTGAACCAGTTGACTCTGGTTTGGTTTCGTAGCGTTAGCCGCTGTTAGCTTTCCTCTCTGGCGTTCAGTCCATCCTGCTACAGACTCAGGTTCTGAGGGTTGAGAGGGTGAACTGGGTTAGAGGTGTTTGTCCCTTTAAATATTGCAGCCTTCATGCACTCCATCATTTAATAAATCCGCGCTGCTGGACATACGAGCATAATCTGTGCCGTAGTGGGTGACATCATCATTACGTCATGAAATGAGCAAAATCTGATTTTTTTTTTTCCTGGGCAATTTTTTTTACCGTATTACAGGGAATGATATGATATGGCCCAGCTCTAGGTGGAAGTACTTTTATTATTAATTCACCTTCATTTATCCAGGAAAAAACCCACTGAGATAAAAACCTCTTTTTCAAGGAAGACCTGGTACAGGTACTGGTATGGGTACAGGTACTGGTACAGGTACTGGTATGGGTACAGGTACTGGTACAGGTACTGGTATGGGTACAGGTACTGGTATGGGTACTGGTACAGGTACTGGTATGGGTACAGGTACTGGTACTGGTACAGGTACTGGTATGGGTACAGGTACTGGTACAGGTACTGGTATGGGTACAGGTACTGGTACAGGTACTGGTATGGGTACAGGTACTGGTATGGGTACTGGTACTGGTACAGGTACTGGTACTGGTACAGGTACTGGTACTGGTACAGGTACTGGTACTGGTACAGGTACTGGTATGGGTACAGGTACTGGTACTGGTACAGGTACTGGTATGGGTACAGGTACTGGTATGGGTACAGGTACTGGTACAGGTACTGGTACAGGTACTGGTATGGGTACAGGTACTGGTACAGGTACTGGTATGGGTACAGGTACTGGTACAGGTACTGGTATGGGTACATGTACTGGTACAGGTACTGGTACAGGTACTGGTATGGGTACAGGTACGGGTACAGGTACTGGTACAGGTACTGGTATGGGTGCAGGTACTGGTACGGGTACTGGTACTGGTATGGGTACAGGTACTGGTACTGGTATGGGTACAGGTACTGGTATGGGTACTGGTACTGGTACAGGTACTGGTACTGGTACAGGTACTGGTATGGGTACAGGTACTGGTATGGGTACAGGTACTGGTACAGGTACTGGTATGGGTACAGGTACTGGTACAGGTACTGGTATGGGTACAGGTACTGGTACTGGTACTGGTACGGGTACAGGTACTGGTATGGTACAGGTACTGGTACTGGTACAGGTACTGGTATGGGTACAGGTACTGGTACAGGTACTGGTATGGGTACAGGTACTGGTACAGGTACTGGTATGGGTACAGGTACTGGTATGGGTACTGGTACAGGTACTGGTATGGGTACAGGTACTGGTACTGGTACAGGTACTGGTATGGGTACAGGTACTGGTACTGGTACAGGTACTGGTATGGGTACAGGTACTGGTATGGGTACAGGTACTGGTACAGGTACTGGTATGGGTACAGGTACTGGTACAGGTACTGGTATGGGTACAGGTACTGGTACTGGTACAGGTACTGGTATGGGTACAGGTACTGGTACTGGTACAGGTACTGGTATGGGTACAGGTACTGGTACTGGTACTGGTATGGGTACTGGTACTGGTACAGGTACTGGTATGGTACGGGTACTGGTACTGGTACAGGTACTGGTATGGGTACAGGTACTGGTACTGGTACTGGTATGGGTACAGGTACTGGTACTGGTACAGGTACTGGTATGGGTGCAGGTACTGGTACTGGTACTGGTACTGGTATGGGTACAGGTACTGGTATGGTATGGGTACAGGTACTGGTATGGGTACTGGTACTGGTACAGGTACTGGTATGGGTACAGGTACTGGTACAGGTACTGGTATGGGTACAGGTACGGGTACAGGTACTGGTACAGGTACTGGTATGGGTGCAGGTACTGGTACTGGTACTGGTACTGGTATGGGTACAGGTACTGGTATGGGTACAGGTACTGGTATGGGTACAGGTACTGGTACTGGTACAGGTACTGGTATGGGTACAGGTACTGGTATGGGTACAGGTACGGGTACAGGTACTGGTACAGGTACTGGTATGGGTACAGGTACTGGTATGGGTACAGGTACTGGTATGGGTACAGGTACAGGTACAGGTACTGGTACTGGTACAGGTACTGGTATGGGTACAGGTACGGGTACAGGTACGGGTACAGGTACTGGTACAGGTACTGGTATGGGTACAGGTACTGGTATGGGTACTGGTACTGGTATGGGTACAGGTACTGGTACAGGTACTGGTATGGGTGCAGGTACTGGTACGGGTACTGGTACTGGTATGGGTACAGGTACTGGTACTGGTATGGGTACAGGTACTGGTACTGGTACGGGTACAGGTACTGGTATGGGTACAGGTACTGGTATGGGTACAGGTACTGGTACTGGTACAGGTACTGGTATGGGTACTGGTACTGGTATGGGTACAGGTACTGGTACGGGTACTGGTACTGGTATGGGTACAGGTACTGGTACTGGTATGGGTACAGGTACTGGTACTGGTATGGGTACAGGTACTGGTACTGGTACTGGTATGGGTACAGGTACTGGTACTGGTACTGGTATGGGTACAGGTACTGGTATGGGTAGTGGTACTGGTATGGGTACGGGTACTGGTACTGGTATGGGTACAGGTACTGGTACAGGTACTGGTATGGGTGCAGGTACTGGTACGGGTACTGGTACTGGTATGGGTACAGGTACTGGTACTGGTATGGGTACAGGTACTGGTATGGGTACAGGTACTGGTATGGGTACTGGTACTGGTATGGGTACAGGTACTGGTACGGGTACAGGTACTGGTATGGGTACTGGTACTGGTATGGGTACGGGTACTGGTACTGATGGGTACAGGTACTGGTATGGGTACTGGTACTGGTATGGGTACTGGTACTGGTACTGGTATGGGTACAGGTACTGGTACTGGTACAGGTACTGGTATGGGTACAGGTACTGGTACAGGTACTGGTATGGGTACGGGTACTGGTACTGGTATGGGTACAGGTAGTGGTATGGGTACTGGTACTGGTATGGGTACAGGTACTGGTATGGGTACAGGTACGGGTACAGGTACTGGTACAGGTACTGGTATGGGTGCAGGTACTGGTACGGGTACTGGTACTGGTACCAGGTACTGGTATGGGTACAGGTACTGGTATGGGTACGGGTACAGGTACTGGTACAGGTACTGGTATGGGTACAGGTACTGGTATGGGTACTGGTACTGGTACAGGTACTGGTACTGGTATGGGTACTGGTACTGGTACTGGTACTGGTACAGGTACTGGTATGGGTACTGGTACTGGTAGTGGTACAGGTACTGGTATGGGTACAGGTACTGGTACTGGTACAGGTACTGGTATGGGTACAGGTACTGGTACAGGTACTGGTATGGGTACAGGTACTGGTATGGTACTGGTACTGGTATGGGTACAGGTACTGGTACTGGTACAGGTACTGGTATGGGTACAGGTACTGGTACAGGTACTGGTATGGGTACAGGTACTGGTATGGGTACTGGTACTGGTACAGGTACTGGTACTGGTACAGGTACTGGTATGGGTACAGGTACGGGTACTGGTACTGGTACAGGTACTGGTATGGGTGCAGGTACTGGTACTGGTACTGGTACTGGTATGGGTACAGGTACTGGTATGGGTACAGGTACTGGTACAGGTACTGGTATGGGTACAGGTACTGGTACTGGTACAGGTACTGGTATGGGTACTGGTACTGGTATGGGTACAGGTACTGGTACTGGTATGGGTACAGGTAGTGGTATGGGTACTGGTACTGGTATGGGTACAGGTACTGGTACAGGTACTGGTATGGGTGCAGGTACTGGTACGGGTACTGGTACTGGTATGGGTACAGGTACTGGTATGGGTACGGGTACGGGTACGGGTACTGGTACTGGTACGGGTATGGGTACAGGTACTGGTACAGGTACTGGTATGGGTGCAGGTACTGGTACGGGTACTGGTACTGGTATGGGTACAGGTACTGGTACTGGTACGGGTACTGGTACTAGTAAAGGTACTGGTACTGGTACTGGTACAGGTACTGGTATGGGTACAGGTACTGGTACTGGTACAGGTACTGGTATGGGTACATGTACTGGTACAGGTACTGGTACAGGTACTGGTATGGGTACGGGTACGGGTACAGGTACTGGTACAGGTACTGGTATGGGTACAGGTACTGGTATGGTACAGGTACTGGTATGGGTACAGGTACTGGTACAGGTACTGGTATGGGTGCAGGTACTGGTACGGGTACTGGTATGGGTACAGGTACTGGTACTGGTACAGGTACTGGTATGGTACAGGTACTGGTATGGGTACAGGTACTGGTACAGGTACTGGTATGGGTACAGGTACTGGTACGGGTACTGGTACTGGTATGGGTACTGGTACAGGTACTGGTACGGAGGTACTGGTATGGGTACAGGTACTGGTACGGGTACTGGTATGGGTGCTGGTACTGGTACGGGTACTGGTACTGGTATGGGTACAGGTACTGGTATGGGTACAGGTACGGGTACAGGTACTGGTACAGGTACTGGTATGGGTACAGGTACTGGTATGGGTACAGGTACAGGTACTGGTACTGGTATGGGTGCAGGTAGTGGTATGGGTACTGGTACTGGTATGGGTACAGGTACTGGTATGGGTACAGGTACTGGTACGGGTACTGGTACAGGTACTGGTATGGGTGCAGGTACTGGTATGGGTACTGGTACTGGTACTGGTATGGGTACAGGTAGTGGTATGGGTACTGGTACTGGTATGGGTACAGGTACTGGTACTGGTACAGGTACTGGTATGGGTACAGGTACAGGTACAGGTACTGGTACTGGTACAGGTACTGGTATGGGTACAGGTACGGGTACTGGTACGGGTACAGGTACTGGTATGGGTACTGGTACTGGTATGGGTACAGGTACTGGTACTGGTACAGGTACTGGTATGGGTACAGGTACAGGTACAGGTACTGGTACTGGTACGGGTACTGGTATGGGTACAGGTACTGGTACAGGTACTGGTATGGGTGCAGGTACTGGTACGGGTACTGGTACTGGTATGGGTACAGGTACTGGTACTGGTATGGGTACAGGTACTGGTATGGGTACAGGTACTGGTATGGGTACTGGTACTGGTACAGGTACTGGTATGGGTACAGGTACTGGTACAGGTACTGGTACTGGTACAGGTACTGGTACTGGTACTGGTATGGGTACAGGTACTGGTACTGGTATGGGTACAGGTAGTGGTATGGTACAGGTACTGGTATGGGTACAGGTACTGGTATGGGTACAGGTATGGGTACAGGTACTGGTACAGGTACTGGTACGGGTGCAGGTACTGGTACGGGTACTGGTACTGGTATGGGTACAGGTACTGGTACTGGTATGGGTACAGGTACTGGTACAGGTACTGGTATGGGTACAGGTACTGGTACAGGTACTGGTATGGGTACAGGTACTGGTATGGGTACTGGTACTGGTACAGGTACTGGTACTGGTACAGGTACTGGTATGGGTACAGGTACTGGTACTGGTACAGGTACTGGTATGGGTACAGGTACTGGTACTGGTACAGGTACTGGTATGGGTACAGGTACTGGTATGGGTACAGGTACTGGTACAGGTACTGGTATGGGTACAGGTACTGGTACAGGTACTGGTATGGGTACAGGTACTGGTACAGGTACTGGTATGGGTGCAGGTACTGGTATGGGTACAGGTACTGGTATGGGTACAGGTACTGGTACTGGTACAGGTACTGGTATGGGTACAGGTACTGGTACTGGTACGGGTACTGGTACTG
>SSNR01000950.1:25025-42990 GCA_006937965.1 Callopanchax toddi
AGGTTATGAACAGGACCGGTGACAAAGGGCAGCCCTGACGGAGTCCAACCCTCACTGGGAACAGGTCCGACTTACTGCCGGCTATGCGGACCAGACTCACACTCCTCTGGTACAGGGACTGAATGGCCCTTAACAAAAGACCATCCACCCCGTACTCCTGGAGCGTCCCCCACAGGGTGTCCCTGGGGACACGGTCATAAGCCTTCTCCAAATCCACAAAACACATGTGGATTGGTTGGGCAAACTCCCATGACCCCTCCATCACCCTAGCGAGGGTAAAGAGCTGGTCCACAGTTCCACGACCAGGACGAAAACCACATTGCTCCTCTTCTATCTGAGGTTCAACTATCGACCGGACCCTCCTCTCCAGTACCCTGGAGTAGACCTTCCCAGGGAGGCTGAGGAGTGTGATCCCCCTATAGTTGGAACACACCCTCTGGTCCCCCTTCTTAAAAATGGGAACCACCACCCCGGTCTGCCACTCAACAGGAACTGCCCCCGATGACCACGCAATGTTGCAGAGACGTGTCAACCACGACAGTCCTACAACATCCATAGCCTTGAGATACCCAGGTCGGATCTCATCCACCCCCGGGGCTCCGCCACTGCGTAGTTTTTTGACTACCTCAGCAACTTCTGCCCCAGAGATTGGACAGTCCATCCCCAGGTCTCCCAGCTCTGGTTCCTCATAGGAATGCGCGTCAGTGGGATTGAGGAGCTCCTCAAAGTATTCCTTCCACCGCCCGACTATAGCCCCAGTTGATGTCAGCAGCTCCCCGTCCCCACTGTAAACAGTGTGAGCGAGTTGCCACCTTCCTCCCCTGAGGCGCCGGATGGTTTGCCAGAACCTTTTTGGAGCCAACAGATAGTCTTTCTCCATGGTCTCACCAAACTCCTCCCACGCCTGAGATTTTGCCTCGGAAACTGCCACTGCTGCACTTCGCTTGGCCCTCCGATACCTATCAGCTGCCTCTGGAGACCCACATACTAGCCATGCCTTGTAGGCCTCCTTCTTCAGCCTGACGGCTCCCCTAACCTCTGGTGTCCACCAGCGGGTACTGGGGTTACCGCCAGGATTGGCACCGGCTACCTTGCGACCACAGCTAGCAACAGCCGCCTCAACAATCGCAGAGCGGAACAAGGCCCATTCGGACTCAATGTCCCCCACTGCTCTCGGGACGCGGTCAAAGCTCTGCCGGAGGTGGGAGTTGAAGACCATCTTGACAGGCTCTTCTGCCAGGCGTTCCCAGCAGACCCTCACTATACGTTTGGGCCAACCAGGTCTGCGTAGCATCTTCCCCTGCCACCTGATCCAACTCACCACCAGGTGGTGATCAGTTGACAGCTCCGCTCCTCTCTTCACTCGAGTGTCCAAAACATACGGTCTCAGGACACTCGAGTGCAAAAATCCTGTTCCACCTAGTTTAAAAGACAATGGCAAACCTTTAATATTTTATATTGAGATGAACTGTGTGAATTGTTTGACTGCCACTAACACACACACACACACACACACACACACACACACACACACGTGTAGTCTTTTTAAAACAAAATTATGTAGTTGTAAAATTACTGTCAAAATTGTGTAAAATTACCAAGCCTTTGACGTCTTTGAAAAGTGGAAAGACGGACAGTACGTTGCTTGACTGCTCTGAATCAAGGACCATGTTGCGGCGGAAGTCAAACGTCAGCTTCATCTTTTTTTTGATTGTATCCTCATCAGCAGAATGTTTAATCAGTGCGATGGCTTTCTGGCACTCATCTTCACTCAGGACAGTCTCTGGAACAAACTGGGGCACACGTTTGGCAGCTGGTCCTCCAAGCCCACCTTCATGAGGTGTTCCTTTAGAAGATTCTATAAAATATTTTTTAAATTATTTTCACAACCATATAAAATCAATAGGTGAATCAAATTGATAAACACGTTTCAGATCTTCTTCACATAATATAATAAAATTACCTCCAAATGATGACAGTCTGTCTCTAGATGCAGCCCAGATAGCAGCTGACTCTGAACCAGATCCGCTTACAAACCGGCAGATCCGTATAACAGTCGCATCCGTTTACTGATGGTGTCCCGTCAATAAAACGGATCCCCAAAATCAGTGAGCGGAAACCACATTCGGCTCACAGACGGTCAGGACTCGTGGAAACGGGTGCGCCGCTTTTTATTCCGGAAGTCGACAGAATAAGGAGAGAGGGCTGGAGACAGTGAACGCAGATTTTCACGTTTATACTCCAGTAAGGTAAGCCAAACTCTGTCAAAACATGTTAGAGAATACTATTTATATTTTTTAATGTTAAATATGAGTGCCTAATATTGGCAGCTTATTGCAAGGTCGTTGACTTAAGTTAATAAATCATTGCAGTGGTGTTAATTGAAAAGCTGTTGAGAATTTGGGTTTGTGGTCTACTTAAAAAAATAAAATATCTATTTTATGATGTAGTTGTACCGCTAAACTTATAAAATGATCTTATTCACCCGTAAAAACTGTTGGCGATTTTGCTAGGCTAGGCTAGTTTGCCTCTTTAAAAATTGTAAGTAATATATAGAAACAGACGGTTCTATTTCGTATAGACTTCGCCCTTTAATGGCTATCGCTTTGGGAATGGTTCTTGACCGGAAAAAGGTGGATTGCCAACTCCGGGTCGGGAGAGAAGTCCTGCCTCAAGTGGAGGAGTTCAAGTATCTCGGGGTCTTGTTCACAAGTGAGGGAAGGAGGGAGCGGGAGATCGACAGGCGGATTGGGGCAGCGTCTGCAGTGATGCGGACGCTGAACCGGTCTGTTGTGGTGAAGAGGGAGCTGAGCCAGAAAGCAAGGCTCTCGATTTACCGGTCGGTCTACGTCCCAATCCTCACCTATGGTCATGAGCTTTGGGTAGTGACCGAAAGAACGAGATCGCGGATACAAGTGGCTGAAATGAGTTTCCTCCGCAGGGTGGCCGGGCTCAGCCTTAGGGATAGGGTAAGAAGCTCAGACATCCGGGAGAGACTCGGAGTAGAGTCGCTGCTCCTCCGTATCGAAAGGAGCCAGTTGAGGTGGTTCGGGCATCTGGTAAGGACGCCTCCTGGACGCCTCCCTCGGGAGGTGTTCTGGGCATGTCCTGCTGGCAGGAGGCCCCCAGGTTGACCCAGGACATGCTGGAAGAAATACATCTTCGGTTTGGCCTGGGAACGCCTGGGCGTCCCAGCTGAGGAGCTGGTGGACTTGGCCAGGGAGAAGGTGGCCTGGGCGGCCCGACTTGGAATGCTGCCCCCGCGACCCGGATAAGCAGAAGAAGGCGAGGCGAGGCTTTGGGGATCCCCTCGCGCCAGTGCGCGCCACTGAAGCCTTTAGTCCACGCCCACCCATTGTGGGCCTCACCCTATAAAACACCCCCAAAAAGGGTGAACGGCTCCCCATTTTTCTTCAGCGTAGCTACTGAGCACTTGTCCTTTGAGCAATCACATATCATCATGAGTTCTGCCGTCAAGTCCAGCAGCATGCGGTGCAGAGCAGGCGGTTTGGCTAGGACTCCTCTGGCCTCCTGCCCTTTCCGCGACCTCCTGCCTGCTGAGGACAGAGACGACGGTAAGTAAATTTTTCAACCTGGTGACCGAGGAGTTTTTCGCCGGTCACGGAACACCTGCGGGAAGAGACGACCGACTTCTTCCACTAGCACGAGCTGGACTGGACGAGTCCGCTCATGACGAGGACTTATCAGGCGTTTTGCCCCCACCCCTCCTGGCCGGGAGGGCTGGGGTCGACCCTGCCACCGTTGGGGGTTTTTCTCCGGCCACTGCCTGCTGGTCCGAGCACTCCCGAGTCCCGACCATCATCCGGAGGGTGTTGAGCGGGTGAATTTGGCTGCTCCAACAGCTCACCCCCTCCCTTTGGCGGGCAGCCCCGTTCCCCCCTCCCAGCCGGCAGGGTTGGACCCGGGCTTAGCCCCGCAGGGTGACGACCCGACCCTCTCTGGTGTCGTACGGTCAGCGGCTACTAGCCTCCCGGTTATCGACGCTCTGGTTCAAGCGCTTCCGAACGTCATCCAGACGGCGGCAAAGTTCAAGGACTTCGCTGTTCCCTCAGCTCGTCCCCTCCCTCTCCCTGGCGACCTAGCGGGGAGGTTCGCAGGCTTACAGTCCTGCCAGAGGGATCCGGTTTTGGCCTCTTTCCTGCGGTTTTTTGGCGTACCCGAGCTGGGCGTCGGCCGAACCCGCCAAGTTGAGAGCTCGGTCCCATCAGTGTTCGTTCCAGGTGGCGCAGCGCTCCTCGCCTTCGCCATCTCCAAACGGATCGGAGAGTGAGCGTTCATCCTCCATCCCAGAGGAGCTAAAAAAGGAGCTGCTTGAGGGTCCGATTAGTCCGGACGGGCTTTTCGGGCCTCATTTCTAGCTCACACTGGACCAGTTGCAGAAGTCAGCGGAGGAGCTGGAGAAAGTCAAGCGGCATGTGGCACAGCCACGCGCTGATGACCGCTCCTCTCGTCCAATGGGCCGCTGGCGGGGTCGCAGAGACCAGCGCCAGCAACTACGGCGGTCTTCAGCTTCTGCTGCGGCCGCAGGCGCTCCTCCTCCGGCGGCCTCCTTCACCCAGCCGCCGAGGCTCGTCCCAGTGTTGGCGGGCGGCGACCGGCTCAGACTTGGCACAAGTCCGGTCCCCGACAGGAGCCGTACAAAAGTTGACTGGCGGTGTGTGTGTGTGTGTACAACTGCTTTTATTGTGTTGATGTTTTTGAAATAAAACATTTACATCCCACAAAGCGCTCTCATCCTATGGCAAAATCGGAAGATTCTACTGTGTTCATCTCGCACACATCCTCCACTCAGAGTGAGCATTTATCTGTTAGAGATTCCTCTACAGATCATGTTTTCACTCAGTCAAACATCCTCCACTCAGTGAGCATTTATCTGTTAGAGATTCCTCTACAGATCATGTTTTCACTCAGTCAAACATCCTCCACTCAGAGTGAGCATTTATCTGTTAGAGATTCCTCTACAGATCATGTTTATGGGAGAAGACGCGACTAGACGGCACAAGCCACTCAAAATGACCCGGAAACGAAGTTTCTGTGAGGTCTCTGCCGCGCATCGGGCACCGTCCCGTCGCCGGGGCCCCGCAATGAGTGTAAATGAGGCGGACCCTCCGCCCTTTCGGCTCAATCCCCCCATGGGTCTTCCCGAGGGTTACTCCCTGACGGGGACGGCGGGCGGGGCTTCAACCTGGTTGATGCGCATGATGACGTCAACGCCATCACACGCACGCCCACTCTCAGCACGTTTTTCCGAATGGAAGAGCGCGTGCCCGATGAGCAGGTGGATGGATCAAATAATCAGCAGGGGTTACACGCTGCAGTTCGCGTTAACCCCGCCCCCTTCAGCGGGATCTTGGAGACGGTTCTGTCATCTCCGGATCAGAATCTCGCTCTCCAGTCAGAGCTGCAGGAACTCCTGATGAAGGACGTTATTTCCAGGGTTCCACTCGGGAAGGAAAATGCAGGTTTGACTTCCGCTTTTTCCTAGTCCCCAAGGAATCAGGAGGGATGAGACCTATTATGGATCCCTCCCTTTTTTCAACAGATCAGTCTTGGTGAGACCTTTTCACATGCTGCTGATCAAACAGGTGCTGGAGTGTGTTCACCAGGACGTCTGGTTCACCTCCATAGACCTGAAGGACGCATATTTTCACGTCCCGATCATTCCCAAGCACAGACAGTTTCTGCCTTTTTCATTCCAAGGGACCCAGCAGTTTTCAATACAACCGCCTTCCGTTCGGTTACTCCCTGGCTCCGTGCACGTAAATGTGTGGAGACAGCCCTGCAGCCGCTGCGCACATCTGGGATGAGAACCCTCTTTTACCTGGACGATCTGTTTTTGCAGACCGTTCCAGAGAGGAGGTGGAGACGCGAACACAGTCCCTCATTTCTCACCTGTCACAGCTGTCTTTCTCCATTAAAAAAAATAAATAAATAAATAAAATAAAGCTCGCCCCTCCCATCTCAGACAATCGTCTATTTGGGAGTGGAGCTGGATTCGCCCCTCATGAGAGCACGACTGTCTCAGCCGAGGGTGAAGGATCTGACAGCTTTGCTCCGGCGCGTCACTCCTCACAAAATAGTGACCGCTTTTTTGATTATGCAAATGCTAAGAACAATGTCAGCAGCCATGTGGTGGTCCCTCTGGGCCTTCTTCACATGAGGCGTCTGCAGATGTGGTTTTTCTCACCTGCACCTGGACCCTGTGCGTCACAAGCGCAGATTGATCTCATTCCCATCTTCAGTGGGACTGGATCTGAGACGCTGACGGACCACCCCCCCGCTGTCATCAGCAGGGGTTCCTCTCGGCAAGTCCCCGTTTTTTCCTGTGTCGGTGTTCACCGACGCCTCCCTTTCGGGTTTGGGGGACACATGCCTGTCTCAGGTAGTGGGGGGCGGTGGCCGCCCCACACGTCCCTGCACATAAATGTTCTGGAACTCCTCACAGTGCTGAAGGTGGTTCAACATTTTCTGCCTCTGTTGCAGGACCAGCATGTTCTGGTCCATACTGACGACATGGTTACAGCAGCATACATAAACCGTCAGGGAGGAGTACGTTCAGTCCAGCTGTTGAACGTGGCCAGGCGGCTGCTGCTCTGGGCTCACACACACCTGCTCTCCATCAGAGCGGTGTACATCCCCGGCGTGCTGAACAGAGGAGCGGACATCATGTCGAGGGGAGGCCCTCGGGACATGGATTGGTGTCTGCACCCCGAACTGATCCGTCAGATTTGGGCCAGATTTGGCAAAGCGGACGTGGATTTATTCGCTGCCCGCGAGAACGCACAATGCGACCTTTGGTTCTCGCTTAGCCCGCGGGACGATCCACCTCTGGGAGTGGATGCCTTTGCTCACCATCAATGGCCACGAATGAAGCTTTATGCTTTTCCCCGGATCCCCCACCTCCTGGCTCGGATACGGGAGGAACCACTGTCAGTGATTCTGATAGCTCCAGAGCGCACGAGCGCTTCATGGTTTCCGTGCCTACAGCAGCTGCTGTCAGGCTGCCCGTGGCAGCTGCTGTGGCGAGAGGACGCTCTCTCCCAAGCGGAGGGTTCGATCAGGAGCTATCCGATAATAGGCCAGCACCTCTGGGTCTGGCCGCTGAACGGGAACGGTTAGAGAGGCTGGGCCTCTCCCAGGAAGTGGTGCGCACCATCCAGGGTGCGCGCGCTGATTCCACTGTAGCGCTTTACGCATCCAAATGGACAGCTTTTCAGCGCTGGTGTGCGGAGAAGGGTGTGGACCCCATTTCCTGGCCCCTAGCCCACATATTGTCTTTCCTCCAGCTACTGATGGACAGAAACCTGGACTTCAGTACAATCAAAACATACGCTGCAGCGATCTCCTCCTGTCATGAGGGTTTTGGTGACAGAACGGTGTTCAGTCACCCGCTGATGAAGCGTTTTCTGAAAGGTGTATGCAGACGCCGGCCGGTGACGCGTTCATTAGTCCCTCAGTGGGATCTAATGCTGTTTTACGTGCACTGACTACAGCTCCGTTTGAGCCTTTGGATCAGACAGAACTGAAATTTCTGTCACTTAGACAGCCCTGCTGTTGGCCTTGACGCCAGCGATCTGTCTGCACCGTCTGTGGCTCCGTCCTGCCTTCAGATACGGGGAGACGGCAGTTCGGCTGCCTTACACCCCAATCCGGTTTTTACACCTAAAAGCATCACCAGTTCTTACAGATCCAGAGTCATAACACTGGATGGTTTTTCCCTCCTCCACATAATTCGGAGGAGGAAGCCAGATCTCATCTTCTCTGCCCTGTGCGCGTGTTTTCTTGCTATACGTCACGCGCACAGCTGCTCTGCGTCGTTCTCAGCGTTTATTTGTGCACTTTAGAGAACGCTCTATGGGTCTCCCTCTGTCTACCCAGTGGCTTTCACACTGGCTGTGCAAAGCTATTTCTCAAGCCTACACCTCCTCGGGTCTAGACCCTCCGGAGGGACTGAGAGCGCACTCCACCAGAGGAATTTCGTCCTCTGCAGCTCTGCATGGAGCTGACTGTCAGTGCAGGATATCTGCATGGCCGCCTCTTGGACCTCACCATGTTCATTTGTTCGTTTTTATCTGCGTGTCATTATTGGATGGGATATTAGGCCTCCTGTGGGTTTTTTTGAACGGACCCAGTGAGGCGTTGACTATATCCTGCTTCGCCCTTTACCCAAAGCGATAGCCATTAAAGGGCGAAGCCTATATGAAATAGAACGTTGGTTACGTACCGTAACCCCAGATTCTATGAGTATAGGCGCAGCCCTTTAATACCTGGGCCTCACTGGTTCCTGAATGACTGAAGAAAAATCGTCTTGTTATTTGGGAGCCGTTCACCCTTTTTGGCGGTGTTTTATAGGGTGAGGCCCACAATGGGTGGGGGTGGACTAAAGGCTTCAGTGGCGCGAGGGGATTCCCAAAGCGATAGCCATTAAAGGGCTGCGCCTATACTCATAGAATCTGGGGTTACGGTACGTAACCAACGTTTTTACATCATTTAGCAGCATAATTCCACAACTCCATGAACATATTTATCAACGTTAGTACGGTTTTAATGCATCCTAAATAGCGTTTTTCTACAGAAGTTTTACCGAAAAAGTACAACTACAACTCCCAGAATGCATCAGACAAGGTAACGCGCAAGGCATCACTGCGCTGGTAATACAAGCACAACAACAGTGCGGGACTCTACACCCGAGGAGATTTATCACGCCTGTCAAGTCAAATAATGTCAGGCGTTTTTGATGCGTGATTCCACCGTTCAGAGAGACAGCGGAGGGTCGGGATGTAGAGTTGTATGAGTTTGTGTTTCAGTGCGACGTGAGTAGAGAAATAAGTGGTACTGACGGTATGTACAGTTCGGTTACAGCTGGAAGAGAAGCTGCAAGTGATAAAGTACACTTTTAATTCATGGCAAACAGTACCATGTTGCCTAAATAGTGTACAGACTAAGGTGTTTACATAGCAAATTACCGATAAGCAAAGAAAAAACGTTTTTACTTCCCAATAATGTATCTGCTTACGTGAGAAAAGTATTAAACTTAGTTTTTCTAAGCGACATGCACACTAATAAACAGAAACATTTACAGATATAAATGTGCCAGAGTTAAACAGATATATTGTTTTGATCTGTGATACCCTACATTCAAAGACCTTCATTGTTAACATCTTTAAACTTACATTTTAAACTGCGCTTACAACTTGACCATTTTTCTCAGCTATGCTTATTTAAATGTTCTGTTAAACAGATTTCTTTTTCTAATAATCTGGCTGATCATTTCCACTTCTTATTCTTCTCTAATTAAATCAGTTTTCAAGTCAGATGTTTTTTGGGACTGTTTTTAGTTTCTGGATATGAAACATTTTTCTTTTACAGAAAAAAAACTCAACCTAGACTAATTAAAGACATTATCTGTAGCTGGGTGTTGCATCTCTCCTCAACTTAATAATAATCTGTAGGCAGGTGTTTGTCCAGCAGTCTGGCTGCTTTAACCGTCAGGTCAGAATGGAAGAGGAGAGAAAAATAAAAACATCCAGTCGTTTTTCAGTTAATCAAAACACCAAGTTGAAAGAGCACAACAACATTGAGGGTGCAAGCCCAACAACATTGTCACGACCCTGTGAGGCAGGGTCACCTGTGAGGCAGGGTCAACAGGGACCACCTGTGGACCTGGGAAGCCTCTTCCTTATAAACTCCTGCAGTTTTCCTGCCTGAGGCTGATCTGATCTCCTCCTCAGGTATGCTGCCACATTTCAGTTTGTATTAAGTTTGAATATGATTTAACTTTTGTTTGTTTTACAGGTCAACCATCGTTTTGAGTGCAATTAGTTAGTAGTTTTAGGTTAGATTTAGTAAATTATATTTTGATAAATTTGTACATGGTGTGTGTCTACTTTTTGTTATGGCCCGATGAGCCAGGCTGTAACAGTTTGTTGAAAAATATTCTGATGAAGCATCAAAATCCTGTAGACCAGGGATTCCCGAGCTGCCACTAGGGAGTTGCAAAACTGTAATGGCGGAAATTTGAAATAATGACACATTTACAGTGTTTTTTTCCCCACTCAGTAAAACTGTGTAAATAAACATGTATACCATTATTGTGTGGAGCTGTGGGACAATATTGGATGAACTCTGAGTCTTTTATCTGTCAATCATGTGAACTCTTTGAGCAGACCTTTATTTTGAAGGCGACAATAACTTTTACTATTAGTTCCGGGGCAAAGCTGCGAGGAGCTGCTGGACTGTTTACCTCGTCAAATGGATATTATTTATTCAAAGAATCCTTCTTGACAGCTTGTAACAACTCTGCTGATTGATTCCATGTGTGTCCTTATTTAATCAACTCCATGGTGAGTCGTTTTCTTTGTTTCTGTTTTACTAAAGATGCAGCGCTACTTTCTGCCGCCGATGAGCTAATGGCTAACGGAGCTGGGTGTTCATTTAAAAACACTAAGCAGTTAGTTAAGAGAACCGTCAGCTTAATCCAGTGTAGTAACCTCCTGCTCACTTCCAAACATCTGATCAGCACTCCCCCCCCCCCATACACACCCGCCGTCTTTACAAGATAAGAGCATCACATGGAAATGCGAGGGACGTTTACTGACTGTAGGAAACGCGACTCTCACAGTAATCCTCGGTTACATCTGATTTAATAACACTCAGAAGTATCGAAAATTTGTAACATTAATGATTCGTAGGTACCAGGAATTTGTTCAAATGTCAGAGATCTCCATCTGGGGATTGAGGTGCGCGAACACGGCTGGGACGTAGAAGGGGTGAGCAGCAAGCTGCTGTAGACAGCTTGGATATGGACTAATAAATAATGGCTAGCTACATCATAATTACAGTTATGGCTTAATGATATGCAAGAATGTTTAGAAAAAAAAGAGCATTTTTTAGTGTCACCCTCAGAAATTTCTCTCAAAAATTTTACTGTTTAATGTCCCCCCCAACAATGAACTGGGATTTTCGCCCCTGACTACCACCCCTAAAAATTAAAATATTGGCAACTAAAGAAAGTCCCAGGGTAATTTCCTGGGACTTTGATCACGATTCGGCACAAATTCGAACAAAAAAAAAACAACAAAGTAGTGGCCATCACTGATGGCCACACCGTAACCACAGTTACTTTAATCGAGGAACTAAACGATAAATTTGTTGAAAATAAATCCTATTTACTAAAAAAATACTCCCTAAAGGGATCAACCCGACCCTATAGAATTTTTATAAATAAACCTACCCAAATCTACAGAAGTTCTCCAGTGGAACTGGCTGTAGAGGGCCTCCTTGAAGAGGCCCTCTTACAATTAAATCCTACATCCCAGCCAGTTCCACTGGAGAACGCCACTAGGACCAGGGGGTTCATTACAGTGGAAGGACTGGTGGCGCAAGTAAGTTAAGTCTTTAATTCACACTAATAGGAAACTGCTTGCTTTCATTTAGATAAAATTCTATAGTTCACAGAATAAAATGGTTTAAACATGATTGTCTTGAATTTTTTCAAATGATATATTGATCTTTAAATGGATGCTGATGCTGTGTTGCCTAATTAGTTAAATACATGGAAAAAATCCAATTAAGAGAGATTATGTAATTTGTATTCTGCAGATCATATTAACAAATCAATACAATCCCTTATTTAGCTGTCAAGAGTGAGAAGAGTCAAGACAAAACAAGAGGAGGTGCCAATGAGGGAGCTTCTACTGAAGAAGGTGAGTAGAAATTAAAAAACAGAAATAAGAGACAGATACCCTCTCAGTCATTAAAATCACTAAAGTCTGTTTACATTTTTCTGGCCTATATGTGAGCCTTTAAACAGTCATTTTATCCGCATGTGTTTTAACTTACAGGGTGACAGCGAGGTGAAAACAACATTGTGGAGAGAGGCAGCCACGGAGAATCTGAGCATGTGGACGATGGTGCAAATCACCCGTCTGAAGGCGAACAATAATGCATACGGGGACCAGCTTCATTCAACGTCTTTCACATGCATTCAGGTATATGAAACATTATAATAAAGAACTGGCATTCCTTGAAAAAGTGTATTTACACACTGCCTTATTATTTAGATGTCAAATTGACTTGAGCTGTCTTTTGTTTTGAAAGAACCTGACAGCTCTAGCCATTCTAAATCTGGTCACTGAGTGCCACTAACCAGCATGTTTCATTGGTTTCCCTGCTTCAACACACCTGATTCAATGATTGAATCATCTGTTCAGCAGGTCCATTATAGAATAGAAAAGCCCTTTATTGTCCCTCAGTAGGGAAATTCAGGTGCACCAGGTTACAGGCAAGTAGAGAAAAACAGATTCACACAAGAACAAAAAGATATGTAAAATAGAAAACTAAAAGCAAAAAAGTAATGACACAAAAATATGTACTAATACTAGCATAGATACTAGTAAAACAATGTACAAAGTCATTACCAGATAAAATCACAGAACTATCAAACTGAATAGTGTTTTTGTTAGGAGGGATGTGAGATATATTTGTGCATAAACTGCAAATACAGCAGGGATGTAAACGCTGAAGCAAGTCTGTTGGGAGCAGTGATGGTTATACAGTCTAACAGCTGCTGGGAGGAAGGATCTCCTTCCTGCATCTACAGTAGGATGCAGCAGCCTGTCGCCAAAGGAGCTCTCCAGTTCTCCAACAGTATCATGCATGGGATGAGAGACGTCCAACACAGATGTTACTGTCAGAATTCTTCTGTCTTCCACTGTCTGCACTGCCTCTAGCGGGTATCCTAAGACAAAGCTAGCCTTCCTGGTCAGCTTATCCAACTGCTTCCTCTCAGCTGTAGATAAGCCACTGATCTAACTGACCATAGAAAATGGCTGAGGCCACCACAGAGTCATAGAAGGTCTTCAGGAGCGCCCCCTGCACTCCAAAAGACCCGAGTCTCCTCAGCAGGTAGAGTCTGCTCTGACCCTTCCTGTAAAGAGCATCAGTGTTGCAACTCCAGTCCAGTTTACTGTTCAGGTGAACACCCAGGTACCTACAAGAGTCCACTGTCTCAATGTCTGCTCCCTGGATGTTCACAGCTGTCAGCATTGTGGGTCTGCACCTGTGGAAATCCACCAGCAGCTCCTTGGTTTTTCCCTTTTTGATCAGGAGGTGGTTCTGCTGGCATCAGTCTACGAAGTCCTGTATCGACTGTCTGTCTTCTGAGTCGTCCTGACCTCTGATGAGACCGACTATAGCAGAGTCAGAGAACTTCTGTAGATGACACACACACACACACACACACACACACACACACACACACACACACACACACACACACACACACACACACACACACCCTCTCAACAGTGCTCCTGCCAGTCATGAGTCTGTAGTCTCACATTCAGCCCTCACCTGAAGTGGAGCTGTATACCCTGACTGGGAACCGGCTGATTGGCTATAAAGCAATCAGCACCAAGCAGCCACAGCTGTGCCAACCTGAACAAGGCAGACCCAAAGTCTATCCTGCTACACTAGCACAGTTCCCTGAGGGACCACCATACTGCAGACCAGTCTGTCAGAGACACCCTCCGCGTCCTCACACTGTGAGCGTCCAGTGAGGTAGTCCAGTATCCACAGGGACAGATGATAATCCACTCCTGACAGCATCAGCTTGTCCCTCAGAAGTTCTGGCTGGATGGTGTTGAAAGCACTGGAAAGCACTTATGATAGGATCAGTCCTCCATACATAATGAAATGAAAAGATGTTAAAAAAAAAAGCTACAGAAGGTTTACAGAGACTATTTGAGATTCATTTGTTTGATGCTGTTTTTTTATGATCAGATATTGTTTAAATGTATGTGCTGTTTGTTTTCAACAGGAGGTCGTTATGGAACAGCAGACCTCCACAGCAGAGGTGACAGGACTGAGGGAGATGGAAGGAGGAAAGATTCAGCTGCACCTTGATGATGGGATGCAACTTTTCATCGAAGAAAAGCTGTGGAAGCCGCTCGACTCACTCCTGGACGAAGGAAAATGATTCATCAGACTAGTGTCAAATGCTGGATGGATAACAGAAATAGAGCCTGTGAAGAATTTGTAAATCATTTCAGATGATGGCTCCATCTTGAAATTCAATCAGTTAGTTCAATCAGTCATATATAATTAATTTATTAATCAGTTCAATAGATCTGAGTAAGTAAGTAGATTTTTGATTGTTGTATTAGGTTAGTTCAATCAGTTAATTTAGTCAGTAATTCTATAATCAGTTCATTAGGTCTAAGTAGTTGTTTTAAGTAGATTTCTGATTGTTGTATTTGATATTTATCTATTTTTAGGGTTAGAGTTAATAAAAGAAATGTTAAATTTGTCTTGCATTCAGGTGTTTTTTTATTTTAAACAACACATTTATTTGAACTGGTTTGTTTAAATACAAAGGTCAAGTTTTCCTGATGCACTAAGATATGAAAGGTGGTAAGGGTTGCACACAGGGGGTGCTGGTGCTTAAAGTAATGGGACACATAGAACCTGACTTTATAGTGATAATATGCAGTTTTGCTTGTTTTGGGCGCCCTCTGGTGTCCGTTTTAAATCACTGCATTAAAAAGTTACCAGATCGTTTCAGCTTCTAAACGCCTAAATCTACCTGTTGAAATGTCTCCTCAGCCTTCAGAGCTTTCTACAGGAGCGGTTATTTACTCCTTCAAAGAAATCAGCTGTGTTCAAGCAGGGAGAGATGGGAAAAAAATCAGGAATCATGAGCTAAAAACACTCCAGCGCTAGCATAACAGCTAGCCACATTGTGGTTCCCAAACTGGGGGGCGCGGTGTAACAGCAGGGGGGGCGCGGGATGATTTATTCAGTTAAAGACAAAGCAAGCCCTCTGCGGCAGCCTTCAGGAAACGGAGAAAGGAAGAGGAGGAAAAACGGGCCCAAAGTAGAGGTACGTAATTAATTTACACTAAATTGTGAACATTTTTCCTGAATCCATGAATTAGCAGGTTAGCTAAGACTAAAGGGCTATCTTTAGTTAGCCCTTTAGCTATCTTTGCCCGCAGGCCCCCACTTATTATATGAATGTATGTCATCAGTTCAGTTTACCCAACTTTAGTACATTGCTTACTACGTATTTTTCGGAGTCGGACTATAAATCGCTCCGGACTCGGAGTATAAATCGCATGCTGCACCGTGCATAATGAAGAAGAAAAAACACATATAAGTCGCATTTTTAGAGGAAATTTTATTTTCCAAAATCCGAGACCATGAACTGGTATTTCACATTATTAGCTCAGCTTATTTGCCGTGAAGCTGAGCTGGAATTTCCGACTTCCAAGGACAAATCGAATGCGCCAAGCCTTACCAAGCATGGCGCCTGATTGGTACACACAGGCCTAGACCGCCACCTTGCAGTTCATGTGAAAATTTAAATTCTGTTGCAGGACCAGCCAAACTATGAAAAAAAGTGCGACTTATAGTCAGGAAAATACGGTACGTAGGATTTGCATGTATTATGGATCACTTATCTATCTCTACAACTAGATTGTAATAAAAATATATTTGTTTTATTTGTCCAGATGCATTAAGAAAATTGTTGCAGCCACAGCACGCACTAGCTTCTACAGAGGAGATGTCAGCAGCACCAGGGGATTCAGTGACTGAAGAACAGTGGTGGCCCGTCCATAGGGGGCGCTCGGGCGCCGCCCCACCAGTCCCAAGAGGAAGAAGAAGAGAAATAGGGATCACAAAATATAAAAAACTAACATAAAAATAAAACTAAACGAGCCATTCATTATATATACAATAAGTGCTGTGTATAATCTGCATTTAGGTGTAGTTTAGAAAGGTTTTCTTACTATTTTTTACTGGACCGATAGGTCGTGTTTCTTTGGGTTCTACTGCGCATGTCTGGACAGGATGCCGTCCCAACATAGTGCATTGTTTTTTGCCTCTGACGCATGCGCACTGGCAAATTTTTCCTGACGCATGCACACTGAGTGCAAAAAATAGGAGATTGCTCGGGACGCAGGTCTTCAGCGTCCCTGTGTGACATGCGCAGAACGGCAGGAGTCTGGAGTGTTGCTCAGACTGAAACCGGAAGTTCTTGCTCTCTTTTTAATGGAGGGAGTAGAAAATGGATATTTATTCAAAGAATCCTTCTTTCCTGCTTGTGAAAACAAGCCGAATGATTCCATTTGTCCTGATTTCATCAACTCAATGGTGAGTGACTTCGTTTGTTTGTTTCTTTTCTTAATAACTATGTGTCTGTCACGGATTTTCCCATTCAAAAACCCCATAGGCGGAGCTAGCCACGGCTAGCAGTGCTAAGTCCTGATGAGTGAATTTATACCTTAAATAGCGACATGTGTTTGTTGAGGTGTATGCCGAATGTTAGAGAAATACAGGTACTGCTGATTGAATACGTTGGTTTATGTAGTTTAGCCCGTTTTTCATGAGTTTTCTCTACTTTTCATTAAATTATTATGGCGTTTTAAGGAAGTTTGGTCTGACTGGGTTTGATGGGACTTATCAGTGGATTTGACTTTATTTTGTTGTTAATTCACTTCATTAGTTGAGCTGATTGTCATGACTTGCTTGGTTAGTGGTTGTTGTCTGAATTGTAACATTAATTATCTGACTGTATTAGTTAGAGATGGATTTATTTGTTTGTGGTGTCAGTAGAAAGCTGATTGTGAATATTAAGTAATGTTTTTGACTTTGCCAGGTTGTTTTTTCCTTGAAACTCTTACAACTTCTGTTGTGACCACATTTTGGTTGTTTTTTTNAACACATATAAGTCGCATTTTTAGAGGAAATTTTATTTTCCAAAATCCGAGACCATGAACTGGTATTTCACATTATTAGCTCAGCTTATTTGCCGTGAAGCTGAGCTGGAATTTCCGACTTCCAAGGACAAATCGAATGCGCCAAGCCTTACCAAGCATGGCGCCTGATTGGTACACACAGGCCTAGACCGCCACCTTGCAGTTCATGTGAAAATTTAAATTCTGTTGCAGGACCAGCCAAACTATGAAAAAAAGTGCGACTTATAGTCAGGAAAATACGGTACTTAGGATTTGCATGTATTATGGATCACTTATCTATCTCTACAACTAGATTGTAATAAAAATATATTTGTTTTATTTGTCCAGATGCATTAAGAAAATTTTTGCAGCCACAGCACGCACTAGCTTCTACAGAGGAGATGTCAGCAGCACCAGGGGATTCAGTGACTGAAGAACAGTGGCGGCCCGTCCATAGGGGGCGCTCGGGCGCCGCCCCACCAGTCCCAAGAGGAAGAAGAAGAGAAATAGGGATCACAAAATATAAAAAACTAACATAAAAATAAAACTAAACGAGCCATTCATTATATATACAATAAGTGCTGTGTATAATCTGCATTTAGGTGTAGTTTAGAAAGGTTTTCTTACTATTTTTTACTGGACCGATAGGTCGTGTTTCTTTGGGTTCTACTGCGCATGTCTGGACGGGACGCCATCCCAACATAGCACATTGTTTTTTGCCTCTGACGCATGCGCACTGGCAAATTTTTCCTGACGCATGCGCACTGAGTGCAAAAAATAGGAGATTGCTCGGGACGCAGGTCTTCAGCGTCCCTGTGTGACATGCGCAGAACGGCAGGAGTCTGGAGTGTTGCTCAGACCGAAACCGGAAGTTCTTGCTCTCTTTTTAATGGAGGGAGTAGAAAATGGATATTTATTCAAAGAATCCTTCTTTCCTGCTTGTGAAAACAAGCCGAATGATTCCATTTGTCCTGATTTCATCAACTCAATGGTGAGTGACTTCGTTTGTTTGTTTCTTTTCTTAATAACTATGTGTCTGTCACGGATTTTCCCATTCAAAAACCCCATAGGCGGAGCTAGCCACGGCTAGCAGTGCTAAGTCCTGATGAGTGAATTTATACCTTAAATAGCGACATGTGTTTGTTGAGGTGTATGCCGAATGTTAGAGAAATACAGATACTGCTGATTGAATACGTTGGTTTATG